>PVJI01004901.1:0-102926 GCA_004026765.1 Micronycteris hirsuta
ATGAACAGGTGCCAACTTTAATATAGAAATTTTTAAATAATACCTGTTTAGAACAGTTGTATGTGGCTACTTATTAGAATTAAAATTCAAAGGGAACTTTCACTGAATTGATTTGTGCTTATCATTTCCTTTAGGGAAAACTCATTTTATAGGTTGCTGGAGTATAAGAGACCCAAAATTGATTGGCTTCTATTGTTTGGTATTAATTCCTGAAGTGTCAGTCATAGGGCTATAGCTGATGCCACCATGTTGCTGGTTCAAAAGGGAACTTGGTTATCTTATGCCAAAGGCATTTATAAAATCAACTGATGGGAGAGATTGACTGCTACATTATGTTGCTCCCAAAGCCAGGAATTAGAAAACCCAGATGAATTATGATAATCAAAAGACCTTAAAAGAAAAGAAGAGCTGCTAGCTACTTTTTGTTCTTTACTCACCTCTTGATGATGTTTTATTTTCTCTTATTCCCACTCATCCTTTAATGCTACAATTGTTTTAACAGTGTCAATGAAATGAGCAGTTCAGAGAAGAGTGGCATGTGTCCACAGAGTTACAGTGTCTCATGGATGGAAACACTTCCAAAGGCCATTTAATGCAACTATTTATCCATATCCCCAACTACCTAGGAACATTTTCTACTATTAAAGTAAGCCGCTCCATCTTTAGAAGACTCCAAGTTTTCACCCTGTGAATTGAAGTCTGTATCACTATTGCTTGCTGTATCCCTTACTTTAAAGCTTAAAGTCATGAAAAACAAATCTCACCTTTTACATGAAATCCTTTGAATGTCTAAAGAGAGTGAATCTTTCTCCAACTGCCTCCACTCTTTCATATGCTCCTAATATGAAATGCTATTGAGTCTCATGTCTATCTTGGGCAAGCTACAAAAAATTTAATTTGTATGCATATCTAAAATTATTTTAATTTTTAAAAATAAAATTTTAAACTTTGAGTTACTTAAACGTTATCAACTTTAAATCAGATGTGTTGATGCCCAAAGATAGCAATATCTTCCTTATAAATGTGTACATATATGCTAAAACTCTCAGTCAGACAAAAGACTATCTTTTTTAAAGATTTTATTTATTTATTTTCAGAGAGAGGGGAAGGGAGGGAGAAAGAGGGGGAGTGAACATCAATGTGTGGTTGTCTCTAGTACACCCCCTACTGGGGACAAGGCCTGCAACCCAGGCATGTTTCCTGACTGGAAATTGAACTTGTAACGCTTTGGTTTGTAGGCCCGTGCTCAATCCACTCAACTATGCCAGCCAGGGCAAAAGACTATTTTTAATACTATTTAAATAATTAATTCCTTTTAACTGTCTCTAATGCATCCCAGTGAAATGTTTACATGGCTATGTGTTAACTAAAGATTTTAGTAAAAATTTAAAATACGTTTTTATAAAGTTCTGGAGCTTTGTTCTGCAGTTTATTTGAGTAACTGTATGAATTATAAATTCTCAAGTTATATAAATGATGATTATCCTTCCATAACTTTGACAACTTTCAGCCAATGTCAAACAGACAAACAAAAGAAGTTACGGCAAATATTCTAAATCTTCAAACAGAAGTCAGAAACCCAGAATTTTAAAGGCAGTTTAGCCATCTGATTTCTGTAAGGTCCTGAGACAAACTGCATAATCTATTTCAAGATCTTTACCTTCAATGTCAGTAGAAGCTATCTGTAATATTTCACACATCCTTCGTGTATCCAGTGGTTCATTAAACTGAGTACTTGTTTTACTCAGTGAAATTCAAAGGGAACTTTCACTGAATTGATTTGTGCTTATCATTTCCTTTAGGGAAAATTCATTTTATGGGTTGCTGGTGAAATAAGAGACCCAAAATTGATTGGCTTTTATTGTTTGGTATTAATTCCTGAAGTGTCAGTCAGGACACTTTTCCCTTGTTTCACACCTACTGTTTTTGGAAGGTTAAGACATCATCTGAATTTACACTGACAAAACGATTAGACATTCACAGTCACTTACCCAAGACTCGTGGTATAAAACTGTTAGCAGATACATCGCATAATCATAATTCTGTCTCTTTAAAGGGCACCTTCAAAAGAGAGAGAGGAAGTCAAAATTCCAAAAATTCAGTACACAGAATTATTTGCCAAGTATATAAATACTTAATACAAAGGATAACTTATATTCAGGTATTCTGTATCTGCTCTAGGAAAACTCAGTTCTTAGAATAATAATAGTCTATGTAATTCACTGTTTGAAGATAAGGAAAACTTTAAAAAATTTTTATTTAGGGTATCTCTTTGCTTTCATAACTAATAGAGTTATTTGTATCTGATGATAGCTTTATGATATTTTAATATGATGTGTCCAAGTGTCCATCATCTCAAAGCTAAGACTCTGCTGGACAGCATGAGCGTACACACTTAATTCATTTAAAAGAGACAGACAAATGACAGATGCTAATCTAAACATTCATCTTGATTTTCCCAAAGCCAATTCTTTTAAAAATGAGCTACACTATGCAATGATGTATTACTGATGTATTAGGTCAACAGAAGTAATGACCTAATATTAGGTAAAACTTGTAAATCAATATGAGATGGCATGTTTAATTTTTAGATTGCTACTTCCTCCCACCACTACGCAGGACTTGAGCCCAGCGATGACGACACCTCCAAAGGCTCTGGCACGGACAGGGAAGGGAGAGGATGTACCTACGCACGTGCTTTTCCCGTAAGGCAAGTCTTTTATATTTTGACACAATTTGGAAACAACCAAAGTATAATTCTAGAAATAAAATAATTATATAGTAAAAACATGCCAATAACCTTTTCTTTACCTCAAATGACCTAATTTATAAATTCATATGATAAATTTAATACTGATTTTATGAACTTTTATGCTAGAGCACTGAAATTCTGCTTATTTACACAAGTACCTTGGTAAGTTAAATTTCCAGTTAATTGAATAATTGGTGAACTATAAGATTTTTATACACTGTGACTTTGTAAAGCTTGTTTAAGCATTAATAACTAGCAAATCATACTTATGTTTTCTTCTAACACCTTCTGTGAATTTTAATACAGATACATTAAAATCCAGGTTAAAAACTGCAATAATAATTTAACTCATCAAGGCAAGCCTCTCCATGTATATAAAGATTTCAACAATAGTAGACTAGTGTGAGGATACCAAAAATATAAATTAGACTTCTCTTGACCTAATAAGGCTAATATAAGTTGGTATAAAAGGCTATCCTTATTTCCAACGCCATTTCTTTGAAAAGGACTGCGGGGGATGGGAGGACAATGAAACAACACGTGTGGCCGATCGGCTCAACTTTTCTTTCTTTACCTATCTGTTTTGATGGTAAGCACATCTGTGGTCTTGCAGTACCGCTCTCCTACAAGTTTAATAAGTTTCTTCTTTGCATGATCATCTAAATTCAAACTGGAAAGTCTAACCTTAAAATTACAAGAAAAAAAATTATTTGAAAAAGATTATTTCATATACTTTGTTTAATTAAAAAACAGCAGTAATATTATTTAAATTAACATTAAAATAAGCCAAAGGAAACCTTTTCAAACTCCTTTCTATACAGAGTTAGCATCTGGCCTGTATTATGATCTTACTCATGGAAAAAAAGGGGGGAGTGAACTGTTTTGTGCTCTTTGAAAGTTCTGGGCATTGGTACCCTTTCTGAAAGAATCAATGGCATGTCTCTTAAATAAATGAAATTAGGGTGCTTACGGGTAGCATTACCTAATAGAATTAAACTCAATTAGTATTAGTAAAGCTGGAATACAGGAATACAGTAATTGTAAGACATAAGGACTTTAAGAAATTTCTACCATGCAATTATGAGACCCATACCATGCCAACTAGTTTAGGGGCATTTATTTTAAAAGCTACAGATCTCTCACAGAGGTTGGAATATAACATCAAAAGATCAAAACATTTGAAATGATATAGCCCAATATTACTCAAAATGACAATACTAGTCCCATTGGCTGCCAAGAAGAATTATTTCTTTAAAAGGGCTATGTGTGTTGAATACATTCAGGAAACGCTAAGTTAAATTAGGTTCTTTACAGCAGGATTTCTCAGAGGAGGCAATACGCTAATAAACATTGTGAAATGTCAAGATTCAGAGCTGTTATATAATGATTTCTAAATTTATTTGACCTCAGATTCCACTTTTCAAGGGAGAATTCATGAAATTACTCTTCTGTAAAACATATTTTGGGAAATGATAGACTAAATAAACACACTTGTTAATTTGCAGAGAATTATGGCATGGCTGAAGTTATTATCTAGAGAGGAATAGGCTTGACACAGGAAAATAAGTTAGACACTAGAATACAGTTAAATAAGGTAAAACCACAGATTATTTTTCCATGGAGAACTTTAAGAGTAAGAAAGAGTCATAACTGTCTGAAGAAGAAAAAGGCTAAGTAAGATTTTGAAATCCCATCCATTTCTTCTCTCTAGCTTCCAAAACCCTGCACTTCCCTGAAGACACCACAGCAAAAGAACTTACTATTTCCCACAACTGCAAACTCTTGAGGGTAAGAAAGATGTCTGTCTTGTTCTAGGCAATGGACTAGCACTTAAGCATTTAACACATATCTGCTGAATGTATACATAAGTGAGGGAGAATATACTGTTTTTTTAAGCATTATGAATTTTTATTTGAACTGGAAAAAAGAGAAAACAAATAAATATAAACACAATCTTAATAACTATTAAGTACTACGAACATTAACTATTAAATATCAATCCAACAGAAAGGTTATATGTTGAAGACAATGTGAATTATCATAGTCCCTAAAAAAAAAAATGTATCAACAACCAGGTTATCGGCTTGGTGGATAAAATAAACAATTTTATGATAACTCTGATCATTAATAATATAGAGCATTATTTATAAGAAAATCATAAAATGTATCTTCATTATGATCATAATTATGAAAATATATACATATATGCATAAAAACAGCCAAAAGAAAGAGATGAACAGTTTTTACCGTAGGATAATGAAAATATAGGGACTTTTTTCCTTTCAAAACTCCCTTCAATGAAACCATGATGTTTAACAATAAATTTTAAAATCTACCATCTGAAAAACTGAAGTATTCTAGCTTTTCATATGGGAAGTAGTCCAAAAAAATGGCAGGCATGCTGATCACTATTGTAACAACTGCTTTAAAACTCATGTTCACATTAACATTTTAATGTTCAAAAGCTATATAGAGTTTATGCCAGAAACCCATCAATACTTCAGACACAGCTGTGTGGCGCACTCACGCCACCTGCTAGCCCTCGAAGGCACTGCAAAACTGTAGTCTCTAACCTGGACAATAATCTGATTTTGAAGTTGAATGGCATTCATCGTCATTCTTTTTCCAAAATTTAAAAGAATCCTTAGGCTCTTCTTTTGTCAAGTTGCTATATTTTAAAGAATCTATATGGTACTATTAACGCTGACTTCAAAACAATGTTGACATTTCAAATCATAGGAGGTTGTGGTTATTATATACGCATATCTCCAAATGCCCATATTTAAAAGAGCCTCATAACTTGAACAACGTCTGAGTGTGTGAAATATTTTCTCTATCTACAAGTATAGTGCAATTAGTTAAAGAACTCTGGTGTTACGTTTAAGAATTGGATTTGATTTCTAGATTTGCTATTGACTGGCTAACTGATCTGAACTCATTTGATCTTCCTTTCTGTTTCCTTGGAAATTTAGAGTATGGAGTAGATATTTTAGATGATGAAATTACGGAATTATTCAAACTTCTGTTAGCTGTATTAATTACATTGGAATTATGTAAGAAAATCTTTTCAATTTATAGATATCTTATTGTCAAATTTCAGATATTAGCAATTTTAAACACTTAAACCGATACCACTTAAACACATATAGACATGTGTGTGTTAGTATATGAAGCACTCAATATTTTAAATGTCAGACAGAAATTACTAAGTCAAGGTGCCGTGTATGTTTATTGCACTACTCCCTCTATGTCTCTATACATTTGGAATTTTTCATAATAAAAGGTTAAAAAACAAAATTTGGTAAAGTAGCCAAGTGAAAAGTTAAAAAAGTAAGTATACCGCCCTGGCTGGTGTGGCGCAGTGGATTGAGCGCGGGCTGGGAACCAAGCGGTCCTGGTTCGATTCCCAGTCAGGGCACATGCCTGGGTTGCGGGCCAGGTCCCCGTGAGGGCCATGTGAGAGGCAACCATACATTGCTGTTTCTCTCCCTCTCTTTCTCCCTCCCTTCCCTTCTCTCTAAAAATAAATAAAAAATAAAATCTTTAAAAAAAAAATAAGTATACCGCTTTTGACAAGGGTGGCAAGACAATCCAATGAGGAAAGAATGGTTTTTCCAACAAACAGTGCTGAGACAGATGAATACCCACATGCGAAAGAAGAAGTTGAACCCCTACCTTACACCATATACAAAAATTAACTGACAGTGAATCATTGACCTAAATGTAAGAACAAAACTATAAAACTCTTAGAAGAAAACATTGGACTAAATCCTCATCGCTTTGAATGACACAGTGGTTCCTGCACACAGTACCAAAAGAACAAGAAAAAAAAAAAACTGCGCATACTAGACTTCATCAAAATTGAAACTTTTGTGTTTAAAAAGACACCACCGAGAATGTGAGATAATAATCCACGAATTGGGAGAAAATACCTGCAAGATATATATTTGTTAAGGAACCGGTATCCAGAATATAAAAAAAAACACAAGTGAACAATGAAGACATAAATTACTCAATTAAAAAATGAGCAAAAGGATTTAAACAGACATTTCTCCAAGAAGACATTCAAACAGTCAATAAGCACATGAAAAAATCCCAACGGCATGAATCACGAGGGAAATGTAAGCCAAAATCACAGTGAGAGACCACGTCACACCCATTAGAACGGCGCAAACAAAAACGACTGACGATGACAATCACTGGCAAGGACGTGGAGAAACTGGAACCCTCAGACTTTTTAGTGAAACTTTAAAACACTGCAGCCACTTTGTCAAAACAGCCTGGCAGTTCCTCCGAAAGTTAAACACGGAGTTACCACACAACCCAGCAACGACACTGCCCACGGAACTGAAAATGTGTGTCCACACAGAGGTGCACATGAAGGCTCACAGCAGCATTACTCATAACAGCCAAAGAGTGGGAACAACCCATGTATCTATCAACCGATGTCTGGATAAATAAAACTCTAGTACATTGGCAAATGGAATATTACTCTGCAATAAAAAAAAGAACTGACACATGCTACAACAGACGAGACACTGAAAGCACTTTCCTAAGTGAGAGTATATTCATACCGCATGGCTTACTTGGAGGAATGTCAAGAACAGGCAATGGGAAGAGACAATACGGTAGATTAGTGATGGACAGGGCTCGGGGTGCGGGAGGGGGGCAGCGGGAGTGACTGATGATGGATATGGGGCTTCTTTCATGGTGATGAAAATGTCTGGAGTTAGGCAGTGGGGATGGCTGCACAACTCTGTGAATATGTTAAAAACCACTGAATTGTATACTTTAGAAGGGTGAATTTCATCGTATGTGAACTATATTTCAATAGAGTTGTTATTAAAAAGAAAAAATGAGTATAAGATATCAATACACCATCAAAATGGGCAAATAACCAAAAAAAAAAAAAGCATTTCACAAAAGAATAAATTCCCACCCTCACTGGAACTGAAAGACAAATTTTAATATATGTAAGATGTATTTTTTACCGATAAAATTGATAGGTCATAACAACATGTAGGCTGGTGAGGGCATGCAAAAACAGGCTTTCTGACGCCCTACTGGCGTCACATTTGTTACATTCCCTGCAGGAATTTACAATACATGATCAAAAAACAGTCAGAAAGCCTAAGGTCACCCTGGCCAGGTCACTCAGTTGGTTAGAACATCGTCCCGACACATCGAGATTGTAGGTCTGATTTCTGGTAAGGCAGGACACATATAAGAAGTAACTAATGAATGCATAAATAAGTGAAACAATAAATCGGTGTTTCCTTTTCTCTCTCCAAAATCAGTAATAAAAAAAAACCTAAAGATACCACAATGTGGATCATTTATTTTTTATTTATTTATTTTTAAAGATTTTATTATTTATTTTTAGAGAGAGGGGAAGGGACAGAGAAAGAAAGGGAGAGAAACAGCAATGTATGGTTACATCTCACGTGGCCCTCACTGGGGACCTGGCCTGCAACCCCGGCATGTGCCCTGACTGGGAATCGAACCCGTGACCCTTTGGTTCCCAGCTCACGCTCAATCCACTGAGCTACACCAGCCAGGGCACAATGTGGATAATTTAAACAAATTATGGTAGATCCATGCTAAGGAATTATTTGTTCATATCTCCCACTTCAGTCTCAGAAGAAGGGCCGTGTCTGAGGGACCGACATTGCACACACAGCCTCAGCCACTGCTCGGCACACAACAGACCTTCGTCTACATGCTTTCTTGTGCCGCTGTTCCACACAATCTTAAAGGACATTGGATACCTTTGGGAAGTTTTAATTCATATTATTAAATGAAAAATAGCAGATAACTAATCAAAGATAGCATCATCCCATCAACATACAACAGGCTGGCTGCGCACGTACTACCTTGAGCTCGTAAGTCAACAGTGGCTATTTGGGAGTAGCAGAATCATAGGTAATTTTACTTTATATTTTAAAAGACTTATATTGTCTAAATTTTCTATAATACATATGTATCAGTTTTATAATAAAATCCACAAAATGCTATTTTACAGTAATGTATTATAATAGTTTTTTTAACTATCTCTTACCCTTAGGGTTACTGCTCGTGCTCTGGGGTTTCGAACAGATGGTCCTGATGAAACATAATCAGTTGTGTCAATTTCAATGGGAAAATGCTTCTCACATTTTTCATCACTGTCTAGTGCAGCAGGCCACTCAGTGCAGAAATCTGAGAATTAAAAAAATTATCTCAATAATTTTGCAAGTACATTCTCATTGTAATGTATGCTATCAGACAAAAAACAAATTACTGAAAGATTGCTCTCTCAGTTTACATGAAATGGAAGAACAGATTCTACTCTTCGCTTTACAGACCTATCATCAAACCTCATCTCTTCTTCTTAGGTGAGTCCTATTAGGGAATTTAACTAAGAGAATGATCTGACTAGTTCAGGTTTGGTGGGGAGCAGTATGTTAGTTAAAAGGGAACTATGACTTGAGGGAAGTTAATTATAGCTCAGCACATACCTGCTATGGGACAGTTCAAGTCCTCCTCACCAACCCAAACCACACAGTACATAGTGCCTGGAGCACCGCTGTTTTCAAAAAGGCAACAGATAGTATCATTCACTCCCAAAAGAAGGTAACTAAAGACTGGCTGAAGAGATTGAAAGGAGCTCTGAAAAAGGTCTACAAGAAAACTGAGATGTAGTCAACAGTCTCAGAAATTCAGGGCCTCAAGACAAAACAGGTACAAAAGCCCAGGTAATCCTTAAAAGGGTCCTTTTATAGCAGATAACGTTTCTTTATGTGACTTCTGAGGGAATGGGGCAGATGTGTCCTCATACTCCAGCAATTCGGCTAGCCTAGAGAGGAGTGGAATTGGCTCTGAGACCTGCGCCAGCACAGGAAGAAATTCTAAGCAGTGGGAACATGGCCCGCCATCTCTCTCCATAGCACAGAGGAGTAAACTCAGGCCTCGAGGGAAGAAAAAACAGCAACAACCCACAAACCAACCTTGGAAGGAAAAGAAGGAGCTCCCAGCTTCTCAGCTATCCATACTGAGGGTATGTGGCTGATTTCACGTTGCCCTACTCCCACCAAGTTAGCGTGACAGAGGGCTCTCGGCTTTGGATGAAAGCTTCTGACACTATCAGGGTCTCCACAATGGAAATCTCATTCCTTAAATAGCCTCATTCTAAGAATAGCTAAAAGTAATTGGTTCTGGAGGCCCAACACATAGGATACACTGATTCCTGTTTTCTCAAAAAAGCAGGACTGCAGGTCATAACCGCAGGCAGACACGGGAGCCCTTCTAGGCGATGAAGATGATTTAAGGAATAGTGAAAAAGGCTTTGCCAATAACATTTTCCCTGAGCTCACAACTTTCTTATAGTAGAAACTATATTTAGCTCTTATTTAGGATTTAATATCAGAGTCAGCAAAATGTCACTTTGGGTTAGAGACTCTCCAGGATGTGGGACTAACTACATGTTAGCAGTTAAATGCATACAGTTCACACCAGTCCCTGAACAGCCTGTTTGAGAGATCAGCACTCAGACACTCGGAGGGGAAAGAAATATCTTTACAAACAAAAACAATTTGGCATTTAAGTAAAATGAACACAGCAAGATCACTGAGGTAATGTCATTCCTATTATGGACCAATTCCAACACCCTACACTGCAGGATACAACACTGCCAAGCACTTCACAAGAGAGACTAGTTTGGGGAATTTTATGAGTTCCTGGGTTTGTACTGAATCTTTTTTTTTAAACTTTGAATAAGTCATTTCAATCACCAGATCATAATTACAGCCTTTGTATTAAGTGACCTGATCACATGTTTAAAAGAATACAGCCAACTGGAAAGTACCTAATAGACCTCTATTAGCTTTTATTCATCTGATAGATAGAGAAATGACGAGACTTCAGAAGACCTTGGTTTTCACTTAACTTCTGCCACTAATTATTAACATTTTGGTAAATTACCTAACTTTCCTGAGCTTCAGATTTTCCATCTGCAAGTCAGATATAAAATCTAAACTGACCTACTTTGAAAGAAAACTGAGAAAAATGTTTGAAAAGCCTCTGAGTTACGTGGAAGATACAATCTAAATCCAGGAGCTGGCAGAAGTGTACAAAGAGAATTAAGGAAAGATTAAAACACGCAAACACTCTTCTGAATGTGCTGTATGAAAACCTTACATTTAGAAACTATGAAGCATTTCAGAAATACCTCATTACAACAACCAGTTTCTAGATTATGAACGCACATTTCAAAATAGTGCTTAAAAAGGAAAAAATGGAATTTATCAGCGCAATGAATTTGTCGACTGGATTTACAAAGGACTGAAAAGTGACAGGTTATCTGTGCCGAATGGAGCACAAACGTGTCACGGTGTCCGTGTCAGCCTCACACACGCACTAATGAATATACTGTGGAAACACAGAACCGAGGGATAGAAACGCATCCTACTGTCCCCAAACAGAAGACCACATAAATGAAAGGAGACCGAGAGATACTCTTTCTTCCCTCATTTCAAGGGCAGGGTCATTATTTCTACTTTTCAAGACCCCTTTATCTCCTCTTCCTAATACTTTGGAATGGAAGGCCCTCCCAAAAGCTAAACTTTCATCATAATCATGCTCACTATCCTATTTCTCTTCCCTGCATAATCATGCTCCCTGTAAAGTGCTTCTAGATTTCCTTTTCCTTCCTCAAAATGCTTAACAAGTAACTGAGCATTGATACATCACCTTTAAGTGAGCACGAAATTCCCACTTGTTCCAAAGGGACTAACTGTTAAATGAAACTACACAATCACAAAAAAATAAATAAATAAATAAACTACACAATCACTAATAGCTGTGAACCGAAAACAATTCAAATTTACTTATTCTAGATACAGTCCAATGCACATGAGATCAGAAATTAAATTGGAATGTGTACAGATTTTGAAAACATATATAAAACCATGAGCAAAAACCAAAATGTTCTTTGTCCTTAGCTCCATGCATGTTGGAAGGAAAAACTGCAAGATAATTGAGTTTAATCTTTGTTTTTATCTAGGAATCAACAGCTACTGTTCAAAATCAACAAGTCCAGCACTGGAAGTATGGTCATATTCAGGTGACTGCTACATTGTGTGTGTGCATATATACACACACACTACATATAAAGTGTACATGGCATACACACTCCTTGTGTGGATGCACACATTAAATACCACACACACACTCTGGAAGTTATCATCGCCCCGAAATCACGATTTAGGGAGCACGTGCAGAAGGAGGGGCTGGGGTGGGAGAGGAGAAGCAGCACGAGACGCCTGCTTTCATCGCCAGCTCTTCTATTGGATGTGACCACTTCAAACTCTTTAAAATTTTAAACACCCTCAAGATAACTCTTCCCTGCAAAGTATCCCATTCATTACTGACCCTGCTAACTCTTCAGTTACTCAGCATCCTCTCTACCACCATCAATTTAAATCATATTGATTTGCATCTATTGGCAACACTCGGAAATATGTTCTTAGTCTTTTCATGAATGTGATTTCTATAGTTCAACAGTAAGTCCCTACTTCAACAAGGATTATGATTTATTATTGTACTTATTATTCATAGCACCTTGTAAAGTGGTCAGCAAAAGAAATTTTTTTTTGCATATTTGACATCTAATAACCCACTGAAAACAACTTAAAAATCCTTAAAACTTAAGAAGAAACCAGCAATGATTCAGAATAGAAGGCAATACATTAGAAATGAGATTCCCCCATCCAGCTTTATTGAGATCTAATTGACATATAACATTGTAGAAGTTGAAGGTGTATGTGTTGATTTGATACACTTACATATTGCAATATGATTACCATCATAGCTTAGGAAACACCTGTCGCACATCATATAATTACCATTTTTTTGTGGTAAGGACATTTAAGAATTACTTAGCAAATTTCAGGTATATAATACAGTATTATTAACTATGATCACCACACTGTATATTCGATTCCCCAAACCTATTCACCTTGTGACTGGAAGTTTGCACCCTCTGACCATTATCTCCCTTTTCCCTCTGCCCTCCAGGCCCTGCAGCCCCTGAAGCCACCGTTCCTAGTCTGTTTCTGAGTTTGGTTTTTCAGATTACACATAAGAGTGACATCATACCATATTTGTCTTCCTCTGACTTATTTCACATAGCATAATGTCCTCAAGGCCATCTACACTGTCACAAATGACAGGATGCCTTTTTTTCCAAAGCTGAATAATATTCCAACACACACACACACACACACACACACACACGTATGTGGTCTGTACAGAAAACATCCAGCCATGTAACATGAAAAATGGAGACATTTATTGAAGAAGATACAAGATACAAGAAACACTGTCCACAGGACAGTGGCCCCTCAGTCCCCTTGTAGGCACCTGGGGACCTCACACAGTTCTCCTAATCGCCATCAGATGCCCCATCATATTTTCCTGAATCTCACTGACAGTCTGAAATCTCTTCCCTGTCAAAGGTGATTTGCTTTGGGAAAAGCCAGAAGTCACAGAGCATCAAATTCAGGTTATAGTGGGGCTGAGTCACCAGGATGATGTGATGTTTTGCCAAAAAACTCTGAATGAGACATTCTGAATGAGCAGGTGCGTTGTCATGATGAAGCTGCCCATCACCAGTTGCCCATAGCCGCAGCCTTCTGAATCACCCCAATAGTTTCCACGGAGGAATGTTCAAGCTTAATGCAAAATTTGATGCAGATTCACTGCTCTACTCACTCAGTCATTTTGAATGCGATGGCCACACAGTACACGTGCTCACTCAAAGGTGTCTACCGCCCCCACTGACCAGTACAGTGAAGTCATCATTGTTCACGTATGCCATTCCAGTCCACTCTCCTTGGCTGCCAGGCTACACTGATGTCAATGCAAACCATTCTTGTTATATTAACAATGGCTGGACTTCTTCCGGACTAATATATATATATTATATACTGTGGGAATTCTTTCCACACGCGTATAAACACGCAGTCCTGAGAATTTACGCGTAAAGAGCACGGCTCCGCATGAGGAAAAATTATTCCCGTGTGGACAAGCGTGGATTATGTCAGTGGAAAAGGAATTCTCTAATGGGAATTTGGCAAAAATGTATCTTAAGAAATTCTCTGACTTGCTGAGTCTCTCCCTCCCGGAGTCAAGAGACTTAAAAGTTAATGAATCCCTCCCTCAATGTTTTATGGTCCTAAAAGTTAACAGCCCTAGTTAGCTTACCCTCAATTTACTTGTCTCCTGTTTAATGTATTATCCTGGTCCTGTCTGCCACTGGACCTGAATTTACATCCTAATGCTCTGTAACTGAGTAAACCTACCCCTTATCTATTCCCTTCCCATATATCCTCATGACCCAACTGAAAACCCCTGTTCTGCATAAGCCCATGAATAATCAATCCAATGTAAATATGTCCTAAAGCTTCTAATAAAAAGCCCAGCTAAGCTATGCCTGAGGCCTTTTCCAAGATGGAGGGAAAGACCCGTGGCTGCCGGACTCTATTCTCCAAGCATGTCTCTGGGTGAGTTTGATTCACACGATCGGTGCGGTCCCCCCCCACGGATTTTGCAGGACGAAATCCACGACAATATACATCACTTACTCTTTAACCATCTAGTGACAGACAGTTAGGTTGTTTCCATATCTTGGCTAATATGAATAACGCTGCAATGAAAACAGGAGTACAGATAACTCTTCAAGATAGTGATTTCATTTCCTTCTGATAAATACCCAGAAGTGTGACTGCTGAGTCACATGACAGTTCTATTTTTAATTCCTTGAGTAATTTCCATACTGTTGCATAGATGCTGTATCATTACATTCCCACCAACAGTACAAAAGGGTTCCCTTCCTCCACATCCTCACCAACATTTATCCTGTCTTTTTGCTGATCATCATTCTACCAAGTGTGAGGTGATAACTCACGGTATCTTGATCTGCATTTCCCTGCTGATTAGTGATGCTAAACACCTTTCCATGTAACTGTTGAACATTTCTATATCCTCTTTGAAAAATGTCTACTCAGTTCCTCTGCCCATTTAAATTCCGTTATTTGGCTCTTTGCTACATATTTTTTGATGAGTTGTATGAGTACCTTATATATTTTGGGTATTAAACGCCAACTAAACATATGATTTGCAAGTATTTCCTCCCATTTTGCAGGCTGTCTTCATTTGGTCGATGGTCTCTGTTGCTCTGCAGAAGCTTTTTAATTTGATGTAGTCCCTCTTGTTATTTTTGCTTTTGCCTTTGCTTTTGGTGTCAAATCCGAAAAAAATATTGCCAAAACCAGCATCAAGGAGCTAACCCCACTGCCCCATTTTCTTTTAGGAGTTTATGGGTTCAGGTGCTACATTCAAGTCTTTAATACATTATGACTTGAATTTTCTGTTGGGTGTAAGGCAGGAGTCCAGCCTTATCCTTTGCATGTAGCTATCCAATTTTCCTAACATTTATTGAAGAGACTATCCTCTCCTCATTGTATATTCTCGGTTTCTCTGTCATAAATTAATTGACCACATGAGTGGGTTTATTCTGGGCTCTTCACTCTATTCCACTGATCTGTTTTTATGTCAACAACATACCGTTTTAATTAAAATACCTTTCTAAAATAATTTGGAATCAAAAAAGTATGATGCCTCCACCACCTTTGTTCTTCTTAAGATTGCTTTGGCTATTCAGGGTCTTCTGTGGTTCCACACAAATGTTAGAATTGTTTTTTCTACTTCTGTGAAAAATGCCGTTGGAATTTTTATGGGGATTACACTGACTCTATAGATGGCTCTGGGCGGTAGGGAAATTTTAACAGTATTAATTCTTCCAATCCACAAGCACAGAATATCTTTCCATTTATTTGTATCTTTTTTTAAAAACAGAATTTACTTATTTATTTTTAGAGAGAGGGAAGGGAGGGAGAGAAACATCAATGTGTAGTTGCGTCTTCTGCGCCCCCTACTGGGGACCTGGCCCGCAACCCAGGCATGTGCCCTGACTGGGAATGGAACTGGTGACCCTTTGGTTCGCAGGCTGGCACTCAATTCACTGAGCCACACCAGCCAGGGCTATTTATTTGTATTTTCTTCAATTTCTCTGATCAATGTCTTACAGTTTTTAGTGTATAAATCTTTCATGTCCTTGGTTAAATTTATTTCTAAGTACTTTACTCTTTTGATTCAATTATAAATGAGACTGTTCTCTTCATTTATCTGACAGTTCACTGTTAGTATACAGAAACAACTGATTTTTGTATATTGATTTTGAATTCTTTTGAATTCTTCAACATTACCAAATTTATTAGTCCTAACAATTTTTTTAGTGAAGTCTTCATGGTTTTCTATATACAATATCCTGTCATCTACAATTAGAGACAATTTTTCTTCTTTTATAACTTGGATGTCTTTTATTTCTGTTTCTTGCCTAAATGCTCTGGGTAGGACTTCTACTATTATGTTGAATAAAAGTGACTTGTTCTTGTCTTGTCCTGATTATAGAGAACCACTGAGTATAATATTAGCTGTGAGCTTGTCATATGTGGCCTTTACTATGTTGAGGTGCATTCCCTCTATACAGTTTGTTGAGAGTTTTTCTCAACAAAGAATGCTGAATTTAGTCAAATGCTTTTTCTGAATTTATCAAAATGATTATATAATTTTTATCTTTTATTAATGTGGTGTATCACACCAATGTGCAGATACTGAACCATCCTTCCATCCCTGAAATAAACTCCACTTAATCACGGTATATGATCCTTTTAATGTACTGTTAAATTCAGTCTGCTAATATTTTGTTGAGGAATTTTGCATTGATGTTCGTCAGAGATATTGGCTTGTAATTCTCTTTTCTTACAGTGCCCTTGCCTGGCTTTGGTGTCAGGTAATGCTGGCCTTGTAAAATAAACCTGCAGGTGTTCCCACCTCTTCGATTTTTTGGAAGAGTTTGAGAAGAATTGGTATTCTTTAAATGTTTAGAGTTCACCAGTGAAGCCATCTGGTACTGGACTTTGTTGGGAGGGTTTTTATTTCTGATTCAATCTCCTTACTAGTAATTAGTCTGTTCAGATTTTCTATCTAATCATGATTCATTCATGGTAGGTTGTACGTTTCCAGGAATTTATCCATTTCTTCTACATTTTCCAATTTACTGGTGTATAATTATTCATAGTGGCCTTTTACAATCCTTGGCATCTCTGTGTTATCAGTTAAAATGTCTCCTTTCATTTATAATCTTATTTATTTGAATCCTCTCTATTTTGTTCTTGGTGAGTCTAAGTAAAGGTTTGCATATTTTATTTATCTTTTCAAAAAACCAGCTCTTAGTTTTATTTATCTTTTCTATTGCCTTTTTAGTCCCTATTTCATTTATTTCCACTCTGATCTTTGTTATTTCCTTCGTTCTAATGTTGGGCTTAGTTTACTTTCCTTTTTCTAGTTCCTTAACATATAAAGTTAGGTTATTTGAGTTCTTTTACATTCTTCATTGTAGAAATTTATTGCTATTAACTTCCCTTAAAACTGAGTTTTTAAATCTGCTAAATCAAGTTATGATGTATTTCCATTTTCATTTGTCTCAAGATATTTTTTTTATTTCTCTTTTGATGTCTTCTTTGACCCACCATTTGTTCAGGGCATGCTGTTTAACCTCCATGTATTTGTGAATTTTCCAGTTTTCTTCTTACAACTGATTTCTAGTTTCATGCCACCATGGTCAGAGAAGTTACTTAATATGAATTCAGTTTTCTTAAATTATTAAGACTTGTTTTGTGGCCTAACATGATCCACCCTCGAGAAGCTTTCCTGTGCATGTGAGAAGAACGGGTGTTCTGGGGCTGCTGAATGGGGTGTTCCACATGTCAAGTCCATCTGGTCTAACATGTAGCCCACGCCCAGTGTCTCCTCATCTCTTCCTGCCTGGACGTCCTGTCCACTGTTGAATGTGGGGCAGTAAAGTCCCCTACTATTAGTGTACTGCTGCTTATTTCTCCCTTCAGTTCTGTTAGTACTGCTTTATATATGTAGGTGCTCCTATAGTGGGTACCCAAATATTTACAAATGTTATACTGCCTTGCTAAATCAACCCCTTTATCTTTAGAAAGGAGAGTACTATATTTAAAGTCAATGATGTAAAAAACAACCACTTACCTTTGAGAGCTTCACAGTGCTTTTTAATTGCTACAGGAGTCAAATGCAGAAAATTGGGGATCTAAAGTAGAGAAATTTAAAGGATAGATTAGCCAAATGTCTTATAACATGAAAAAGGCAATTTGCTCATACAACTAAATCATAGGCCCAAAAAGCTTTATAGTAAAATGTAGTTTTTTACAATATTAATTCTATGTCAACAGTGTTATAAATTCAATAAATTCCTTGGACTATAGATTCAGTACCAAGTATCTTTCTTTTTTTTTTTAAGATTTTATTTTTGTTTTTAGGGAGAGGGGAAGGGAGGGAGACAGAGAGGGACAGAAACAGCAATGTATGGTTGCCTCTCACATGGCCCTCACTGGGGACCTGGCCTGCAACCCAGGCATGTGCCCTGACTGGGAATCGAACCGGGACCCTTTGGTTCCCAGCCCACGCTCAATCCACTGAGCTACGCCAGCCAGGGCTCAGTACCAAGTATCTTAAAATGACAACACTGGAAAAACAAAACATCATTTTTATAGTACTCTTCCTGCCGGGAATCTACAAGTGTGTATCTTTCCTTTACAGAACTGAAAGCACCGAAGGACACAGGTCACTGTTTAATCACCCTAATTGCCCTGGATTACAAAGCACTGTGACACAGTTTCCTCTTTGTACTTCACAGACATTTTAGAACTGAATGAATAAATAAAGCTCGCATATCTTAACCGAACAATTTAGTGAAGCTGGGAATACTTATGTGATGATACAGTAGGAGGCTACCTAATCACTCACAGGGCCAATGGGAAATTTAGGAAAGGTCGGGGATTGAATCCCTTCAAGTAAATAATTAAATTGACTAGGTATTCCTTGAATAATGTTAAGCAACTTAAGAGAAAATTGAGTTAAATAGACTCATTTGGAAAGAAAAATTTGAACAAGCAAACAAGTTAATCCAAATATTATGCCTGGCATCTTAAGTGTTGATCAGAAAATGTTTAATCAAGAGAAAATAGGCAATGAAAACTGGGACTATAGAGTAGGTGGCTTCATTTTTCTATACTTTTATTTTTGAAACATAAAATATAATCTTAACATCATAAAAGAAAAAATAAGTTAATTAAACTGGACATTTAAAATAGCTGAATGGGAAGAAATAACAGCTGATGCCCGCATAACGTTTATTCAGGCATGGCTCTGCGCAGCTCACAAACTCACCCAACGGCACCCACTCGGAACACACCACTCCACTGGACTAAGCATACAGGTGGTTCTCTAAAGGGATGGCATGCATTGAATGTCTGGGTATCTATGTTCATTAAAATGCCGTTCACAAGCATTAGAGTTATTACAGACACGCTGCTACTCTCTCACCCAGTGATATTTTCCAAAGACCTTTTTTAAAAAAACTAAGTTCACTTCTCCTCTTTCATTCGAAGAAAAAAATAGTTTCCTCAGTGTTTGTTGTTTTTTTTTTATCTCTTGAAATATTCCCATTTCCAAATTCCAACTCCTCCTGCCTCTAGCAGCAGGTAAGCCCTTCTCCATGTTACATGTCATTTTTTTACCATCACATTTTATCAGACTTTTCTTGGTATTTTAAGAAGATTCTCGTTTAATGGAAAACAGTTTGTTGGTGATAATTCCATGGTATATAAGAAGAAACCATCTAAGACATGCATTCCCAGGCTAAGCATATTTATATTTTCTTAAAAAGCCTGCAGTTCAGCCCTGGCTGGTGTGGCTCAGTGGAATGGATTGAGTGCTAGCCTACGAATCAAAGGGTCACTGGTTCAATACCCAGTCAGGGCACATGCCTGAGCTGCAGGCCAGGTTCCCAGTAGGGGGTGTGCGAGAGGCAACCAACCACACATTGATCTTTCTCCCTTCTCTTTCTCCCTCCCTTCCCCTCTCTGAAAAAGAAAAAAAAGAAAACAAAACCTGCAGTTCATAAATCACTGTAGATGCTACCAACTGAGACATTTACTATAACCTATTTTGTTTTAAGCAATAAAGTTTAAAGACAATAACATTAATATTAAATAGTATTCCACCTTTCTGGACAAAATGTTAAAAATATTTTACAAGTGGAACCTTCATCACCCCCAGTTATCAATCTCAAATCAGATTATTTCACTTTTCCTGGTTCCATCTGAAAGACACAATACAGAAAAGAAATAATAAAAAAGAAAAAGCCAAATAGAAAGCCACAGGACCAATTAATTACATTTTTAAATTCCTAGGATTCTTTGAGTCTTCTTTACCATGAATAATCAAAATATAACACCCATTATTACCTGGGAAAAAATTAAATTAAAACATAATAAGCTATTATACACTGAGCCTTGAAGTATAAGGGAGGTAAGGGGAGAAGGAGGAAGATCACCGTTTATTTAGATGGAAGTCTTAGCCAACGAACCAGCAACTTATCTTACCTTGAGGAGTTCCAGATTCCCCTCCTTTGCCATGGGCACACCCCTTTTCACTGGGTAACCCATTCGGACAGGAAGAGGCACGACAGAGGGTTTAAACGGCGCTGCAACAGGGTACACACTGGGCCAGTCCTGGTCAACAGCCATTTTCTCCGTCCTAGGAGGCAGCGCCTAAGAAACATAGAAAGGCTTAATATTTTAAATATGAACACATTTTAAAATTTTAAACGAACGAAAACATGCAACTAACAGAACACTAGCAGAACTGCAACCCACGTAAAATCTGACCTCCCACAAAGCTGCTGCTATTCAAATAAAAAACACCAAATCTACCTATTTCTCCACCGGTTCCTCAAACCCCCTGGGGCAAGGATCCCCTTTAATAGCACATTTCCTTTACTAATGAGGTCTCTATCTTATATATTTACTTAGACTTTTAGGAAAATTTCTACATTTTGTTTACAAAGGGGGTGAGTAACAATATTCTGAAATAATTTTTAAAATTTCTTTGATGGAAGTCAGTACATGATGTGACACTGAGAACTTGGAAATAAAGAAAATAAGGAATAAGGAACATAAAGTATATGAACTTGGAAATAAATTAAGATTAAGCTAATTGAATGAATAGATAATAAGAAATTATTTATCTCCTAGGCCCAGAGAACAGCTATATGATTACTTAGTCAATTGCAATACATATATAAAAATACTTAAATATATCCAATAGAAGGTGATGGCCAGCATACAAAAATGTGGTTTAAAGAGGCAAAATTCAGCAACACCCCTCTAAACAATATCTAAACTAGTGTAGTTTGTCCTGGAAGCTGGCAATAGTCCTATGAAAATAACTACTCTAGACAACTATAATTTGATGCCATAACTTCCAACTAACGTGGCTTTGTTCTGAGTCCAGCCAAGTGACATTATAATTTGGATTTTTCCAAAGAGATGTCCAAGGCGAGAACAAAACTAGTTAGATTAATGCACACATCCCAGGCTATATGACTACATAAGCATCATCAAAAATAATTCTATATTCTGGTCTATGGACTTATTTTCTGGGAATACGTGGGTGAGTCCACCTCTTAAAGATGATCCACTCTTGGGGTACTGACAAAGACCAGCGCAAGACTAGAGTCAAGACTGTGATAGTTACCAAGCAAATATCCTCTTATGGGTCCCCTCACGGAGCCCTTCCTCGGCTATACCCAACTGCCTCATTGTGAAAACCTGCCTCACTTTGGAACTCCAGAAACCATGAAGGCAGTATATATTAAATATGTTCATTGTTTACCTTTCTTCTCAGTGGCCTTTCAGATTTGGACGTTCTTCCTGATGTACCTAAAAGACAACGCAATTGTCAGAGAATTTTATAAGAGATCATTCAACATTGATCATGATCCCATAATTCGAACATAGTTTAAGATATTCAGTAACAAAAACATGAAACAATAATCCATTTTCTGAAAGCTCAGGAACTGAAATCATCTGAATGAAAATGAAAAGTCAGAAGTAGTTAAGACAATTCCAGTTATTAAAATATATAGTGAAATCATCATCCTAAGAAATATTTTCAATAAGTTTTAAGGTTCATAGGCAAATAAACTCACTTCCTCAAATTAAAATATTTAGTTATAAATAAGAACGTTTGTGTCTTGAAAGATAAATAGTTTGAAATGTTCTCATTTTAAGTATACTTGCTCATATTTGGAAATACTGTTCTTTCTACCAAAGAAAGAGAAATCCTTAAGGTTTTCCTTCTCTATTGTATACTAGAACTGCCAATGCTACAAGAACAATAACAAAAATCACAGCCATTCCTAATAAATCATATAACTGTAGAAGAGGGTGATTACTTACATACAGTATATACCTTTGAAAATATTATCTTATGCCTCTCTGTGCTGCTATTCTAAAATAATAACTATATTTAATGAGTACTTTCACATGCTAGACACTGTGCTAAATGCTCTTCATTACCTCATTTAATCTTACTCTTCACAAGGACTGTAAGTACTATCATTGTCCTTATTTATAGGTCATTTATAGCCAAGAAAACCAAGGACCAAGGGCTGGGACACCAGCACAGCATACGAGACTTCAGACTCTGAACTTCACATCACATTTTGCATCCCTAGCTCATCTCCCTTCACGAGGCCCACAACTACGCTGAACTTCCAGTACCAGGCCCTTCAGTCTTTCTGAACTTCATGTTCTCTCTGCCTAAAATATGCTTCCCTCCCACCTGCTTGACTTCTGCCCCCTTCTCTCTCCCCATCTCACTTCCTCATCTGATAAATTCTTTCTCATCCCTCAGCAGCATTTCATTTATTCCTTCAAAAGTTTTGGAGTGATACTGTCCACCAGGAATTAGGAAGATGGGAGAGATCAAGAGAAACACAGTCCTTTCTGTGGGAGAGTCTGTCAAGTAAGGCAACTAACTATTTAACAAGTAATTTCAATAAACAATGGTATATATTAATGGAAATATATAACAGGGGACCAAAGCAAGTCAAGTAGCTGGAGAAAATCTCCCTGAAGAAGTTGACTTGAAACTAAAATGTTAAGGATGAGCAGGAGTAACCCTGGGAACTCGGCAAGGGACAAAAAGTATTCTAGAGAAAAAGATGGAAAATCAAAGCAAACAAATTCAGTATGGCTGAAACTTCAGAGTAGAACAGAGAGCGCACTGAGCAAACAAACTGGAGATATTTAATAGGCCTCCCAACTATAACATATTACTGGCAGAAGTCTTAATCTTCTTCCAGTCTTCCCAATCCCCATGAATGGTATTGTCATTCATCCAATTACTCAGGACAAATCAAATTCATCAGTAAGTTCCATTAGCTCTACCTTCAAAATACAGGGTCCAGCAGAAGTAAGGCCTACTTGAATGTGGTTGGTAGGGTAATAATATGGGTGTAATAACTTATAGTTTTAATTTGAACATTTCACCTAAAATGTCATATGGTGTGCTTGAGTGTGATAGTTATGTTACAGAATTACATTATGGCTTTGTAATAAAAGATTTTGTAATTTAAAAAAGGCGTTATTTGCACCAGACCCTGTATGTCCCAAATTCAACCACACCACCTGCTACAATATTACTTCAGCCCAAATCACCATCATCTCCTTTGTACAACAACAGCTTCCAAACTGCTCTCCTGACTTCCACTCTTATCCTCCTAAAGTTAGTTCTCTGCAGGGTCTTTTAAAAGTGTAAATCACATTACATCACTTCTCTGTTCATATCCTCCAGTGTGATCCCAAACGTAAAATAAAATCCAAGAAAAATGCCTAAGCCTTGAGAAGATCAGGCCTTTACTTACCTTCCTCATACTACTATTCTCCACTTTGCTTACTCAGCTCTAGCCACATTGGCCTTTTTCTGTTCCTCAATCACACCCATAAGCTTATTCTTACTTCTGCGCCTTTGCACTTGCAATTCCCTATGCCAACAATGCTCTCCCCTCTCTTCTGCCCCCCACCCCATGTCAGCATAGTTCTGGACTCTGCTCAAATATCACTTCCCCAAGGAGGTCTTTCCAGAAAGACTGCCTATCCTATCCTATCTTATCAATAACCACTGTTCCTCCAACCCATCATCCTCAACATCCTGCTTCTTTTTTTTTTTTAAGATTTTATTTACTTATTTTTAGAGAGAGGGGAGGGGAGGGAGAAAGAGAGGGAGAGAAACATCAATGTGTGAGAGATACATTGATTGGTTGCCTCTCGCACACCCCCAACTGGGGACCTGGCCTGCATGTGCCCTGACTGGGAACTGAACCCAGAGGAGGCCACCATGCAATCCACTGAGCCACACCAGCCAGGGACCTGATTTACTTTTTTCTTCACAGCACTAATCACTACCTTACACTGTATTGATATTATTGATCTGTTTATAGTCTGACTTTCTTGAAAGTATGTAAACATCATGAGGTTAGGGACCTTGCTCTATCCCAGTATCTAGAACACTGTCCAGCACATAGTAGGAGTTAAGTATTTGAGAATGATTGAATGAAAAATTAAAAAGGCATGTGTTAAGATTATGAACAGCCACTGTGATGCATTAAGGAATTTATCATTTATCTTAAAGCAATGAGAAACTACTTGCAGATTTTGAACAAAGGTGTGACAAGGTAAGATTTGCTTTTTGAACCCTTCACTCTGGCAACTGTGAGAATTCAATGTAGGGGAGCAAAAGCGGAAATAGGGATCAGTAAAGAAGCGGGAGATGGTGGTCTAGATTGAGCTGTTAGTAGGATTAAGATGAAAGATCCTATAAAAGGAAGCACGGATAGCACCTGGTGTAACTGGACCTGTCTCCTCCTGGACAGAGTTTTCTGGACTCTTGGAGGCTCTTCCCCAACGCTCCCATGTTACCCTACTCCGAAGTTTTCTACAACACCTCACACTGCATATAGTCTACTTAACAAATGTCCTTTTTACTAGATTCCTACAGGGTGAGAACGGTACCATGAGTCCGCATCATCTGAGTGAAGGTCATTCAACCTGTGTTTGAATGAAGGTCATCCCATTTGGTGGCATAGCTGGGCCTGGAATTCAGAGCTGCAGTTTGTTCTGGGACAGGTGTATGTTTCCCTTAACGTTCGGGAAAATCCGTAGTTCACTACCCACGAAACTAGAGAGAAACCCTGTGCCAGCGATCGTGGGACAGGGCACCAATGCAGGTCACAGGAGAGGGAGTGGGCAAGTTCGTAGCGCCCAAGGGATCCGGAAGCAGAAATCTGCAGCTAGGAATGCGGTGACACGTCCGCAAAGGACAGACCCACATGCACGGCTTTTCTACTAGGTGGTGCAGGGACAGACTGGCAGAAGACGTATCGGCCTCACCCCTAACCCCCCCGCGGATGAACTTCCGCGGCCATCGCGGGTGCGGTATTCCGCCCTCTCACCATCCCCAAAGCCCGGAGGCGATGCGGCAGACACTCACGTGGGCTTGGTGTCCGGGTAAGAGTGGTCGGAGACACGGCGGTGGAGAAGGCACGCACAGTCCTGGCCCCTGGCTGCAGGCACAGCCACACGGGCAGTGTGGCGGCCGCCATGCCTGCGAAGACGGCAAGCCGGAGGGGACTTGCGTAATCCCACGTCAAGGAAGGTGGCGGGGCGAGTCTGAGGCTACTTCCACGCATGCGCGCCCGTTTTGCCCCGCCCCTAGGATATAGAAGCAGGATACACGGGAGCCGGGGAAATCAGGTCCAGGTTTGAAAGTGCGCCGCGAAAAGAGGGGAAAAAGTAAAGAAAGGGACACGAGACGGTTAAAAAAAAAATGAAGCAGCCAGTCTAAAGACAATGGCAAAAACGGTCCTAAGGGATGGGAAAATATGACTTACAGAAAAGTGTGGTCTGAGTGGGAACTCATATGGCCCAGGGTCTACCTTAGCGCCCTGCTCCTCTGCAATTGCTGCTTTTCTACACTTCCTTGGATTCAAGAAAGTATTCATCTAGTGCAAAATGACAAACTCCAGGGAGAGAGACAGTATCCGATAGTAGTTAAAAGGATACCTGAGTGTAAAACTTGGTTTCACCGTCTCCAGGCTGTGAGCCTAATCAAGTTAATACAGACAAACATCTGGGTAGAATACTGGCATAGAGTGAGCTTCCCGTGCGCATAGGATGGAACAGTTTTCAATGATTTGGTTAGATCGTTTGTAGATCAGGTTAGAATGACAAAAATTACTCAGCAGGACTTAGAAAATTATGGTCATTCTTAAATAAATTCTTTAATTTTTTTTACCCTGGGTTTGGGTTAGCATCCAACCCTTAATAAAATTACCATGTTTTTTTCAACCGGTAAGTATAATATTTACTGAAACTACAAAGTTAAAATAACAAGATCTGGGAACAAATACAACTGACTCTTGGCAAGCATACAAGCAGCAGAGCAGAAGTGTGCAGTGGCCTCAGTATTCTCCCTGTGACCGTCCAGTGTGCCACGGGCATCAGTCATTATGTGGAGGGAAAAAGTGGCATGATGGTGCAAGTATTTGTAATAATCACCATTCTCATCTCTTCTGGCTTCTTACTATCCCGTTGCTGTTCCAAAGCAGAAATATGGTGTATTAGTTTTCTAGAGCTGCTGTAACAAAGTAAGACAAACTGGGTGACTTAACAGAAATTTATTCTCTCGGTTCTAGATCCTAGAACTGTAAAATCCAGGTGTTGGCAGGGTTGGTGGTGGTTCCTTATGGAAGTTCAGAGGGAGAATCTGTTTATGCCTGTCTCGTAGCTTCTCATGGTTATTGGCAATTAATGGCATTCCTTGGCTTGTGGACACAGCACTCCAATCTCTGCCTCTGTCTTTACATGGTGTTTTCCCTCCCTGCTCTGTGTTTAAAAGTGTGGCCTTGTAGTCAGATGAAGCTGGAGTTTGAGTCCAGGCTCTGCTTTTTGGTGATCTTGGTCAAGTCCACCTAACATCCTTGCACTTCAAGGAAAATAGGTCAGTAATATCTTCCTCAGAACTGTGTGATTGAGTTATATTTCAGAAGACGTAATATCAATGGTGGCATTGGAATTAAGCTCAGAGTCAATACAGCAGCCACTTTTTCTCTCTTGAGTATGTATACTTCAGTACAGTGAAGTGCGAGGCCTATACCACAGAAATTTAAGGACAAAAGAAATACGAATCCTTATAAAATTAGTTTATATTCAGAGAATTCTTAATTTCTGAGCAAGATGTCGAGACTCAGGTCCTCAGTCTGCCTTCCTATGCCTTCTGTCTTTTGTTTTACTCTTTCCCTAAGAATGAAGTGGATGGACACTATTAAGAGTTAGTGGAGCCAGATAAATACTTATTCTTTTCTCAGACATCAAGTACAATAAAGCTCATTCTATATTAAAAGTTAAAAAATCATTTGTAATGCTATCGACAGGCAATAATAATGCCTGGTTCGTGCAGTGTAAAGAGTAAAGCATGTGCTGTTGTGTACAAAGCATTTACTAAGAATTGCATCGTTTTTCAATTGGAAAAGATCTTAACATGCCCTTATTATAAAAATCTTTGCTTTGGACTTCCTGACAAAATAACCCAACATATTGTAGAAACAACGCTGATTTCATGGGCATGTGACTTGCACTTGGAAGAGCCCTATGCTTGGCTGAATGCTGTTGTCCATCTTGAAATTTTTAATAATTTTTGATCAAGGGCTCCACATTTTCATTTTGCACTGGGCACCACAAATTGTGTAGCTAGTCCTTCTGTAGACAATTTTAAACATTAAGTGTTTTTCATAATGGGTTTTTATTATACTTAAAACCTACATTAATCCAATGTCTTTCTATCAGAGCTTTTAGCAAAACTACCTCTTAATAAAAAGTGAACAAAGTATGTCTATTCACAAACGTGTTATAGGCAATATGCAAATATCCAGGTAGGTGGATGGACTTTGCAACCTAAATATCCATTAAAACAGAATTGGTTAAATATATTATGGTATACGCAACATAGAGTACTACTTAGATGGGCCTTACTTATTCCTGTTTGAACATTAGAATTATCTCCCGGGATACTAAAATATCCACTTAGGGTCCCTCCTTCTGAGATGCTCATCCGTTGGTATAGGTGTGTTTAGAATGTTGGTGTTTTATTGTTTTTAAATCCCCCCAGGTAAATCTGATATGCACACAGGACTGAGAACTATTGATGTCAGCTTTAAAAAGAACCAAGTGAATAAAAATCTATTAGTGTGAAAAACTGTACACAATATATAATTAAGTTCTTAATGTTAAAAGGCATTTATGGATCATATGATTCCATGTGCATAAAACATTTTTAACATACAAGTGCTGGAAGGGAAAACAGCAAACTAGAGGGAATGGGTACGGGGTGGCAGTGAGACTCCTGAAGACTTAACTTTCCACATTTCCCTACTTTCATTTGACACCAGAATGCAGGTTTTCAAGTAAGAGAGTACAGTATTTTTTAAATCAGTGAGAGCTTCGCATTTTTTAATTAAAAAAATATGCTAAGTCTTTCGTTTATATTATCCAGCTGTTTATAACACAAATATTTACAATTTGTACTAGACTTCAAAATCTGTAAGCTTATGCTTTAGTATAGAAAATGTCACAAGCATTGTCTTTGAATTAGTTGGCCAGTCCCATTTTACAGGTAAAAAAATTAGAGCCACTGATTTTCTTAAGCCACTAAACTTAAGAAAATTGAGACGCAAACCCACATTTGATTCCAAGTTGAATACTCTTTACTATATACTACACCAACTTCCTGATAGCTCACTCTTCACAGCATGGCTGCAGACAGGGGGCACTATATGCCAAGGAAACATTAATTGGGTATTATAACCTTCCAGGAACAAAGTAGGAATAATTATTTAACAACTTCAAGAGATGTCTCCTGGGCCTATTCATGTTCACTTACTGAAGGCAGGAGGCTTAAAACTTTCTTTGATCTTTGGATGTCTTGGAATGAAGGAGTGTCAAAGGTAAATTTAGCTCTGCCTTTGCATATATTTTTAATATTTAAGAAGTTTGGAAATACAACATTCTATTTGTTACGTATTTCATACCCCTCATCCAATCATCAGCAAATGCTATATGCTTTTAACCTTCAACTATTCCTAAACCTGACCTCTTTACTCCTCCTCCTCTGCCACTTTGGTCTGTCCAGGAACCCCTGTTCTCTCAACAGCTTTCCTTTAATAGATTCCTACCTGTCACCCTGGGCTCTGCTCCTACTCTTTCCTCCCTACAGTCTAGCAATCAAGTGAGGTTTTTAAAGGGCCAGTCAGATCAAGGCATTTGTCTCCCCAGAATAAAATCCAGAGTCCTTACAAGTATAATCAGCTTGATCTGTGCGCTGGCTACCTCTCCAACCTTGTCTCCTATCACTCTTCCCCTGGCTCACCCTGCTCCATCTGCACTGGCCTCCCTGCCATGCTGCAAATGTATCACAAATACACTCCCTTCTCTGGCCCTTTGCATCTGCGGTTCCCTAGGCCTGGAACACTTTTCCAGATATCTGCGCTGATGCTTTCTCTCAACTCAATCCAGATTTCTGGTTAATTATCCCCTCCTCATTGAGGCTCTCCTTAACTACCCATATAAAATAGCACCTCCTTCACTCCATCCCCTAACCCATGCTTTGTTTTTCTTTACCACACTCCTGTTATATTTCTTAAATATGCATTTAAAATATATTTATATATACTTAACTTTCTGTCTTCCACCATTAAGAGAGAAATTCCTCCTAAAATAGGGACATGGTTCTTTTTCCTGCTGGTTGACAGGGCGTAGAACGGGGCCTAGCATGGAACAGGCATTTAGCAGTCATGTGAATGAATGTGTCTTCCATTTACAATTCAAAGCACTTTTCGCTTCTACCTTCTAGAAGAGAAGGGGGGGAAATAACCCCCCCTCCCACTACTGTCCTAACCCCAGGATTTTAAGTAAAGATGGTTTTTGTATATGAATACACTGTCCTTACTGCAAAGGCTAAATAAATGTTAGGCATCACTACAAGTGACTGTTTTTTTTAAAATATGTTTTTATATATTTTTAAATATTGTATTTATTTTTTTTAAGATTTTATTTATTTTTAGACAGAAGGGAAGGGAGGGAGAAAAAGAGGGAGAGAAACATCAATGTGTAGTTGCCTCTCACATGGCCCTCACTGGGGACCTGGCCTGCAACCCAGGCATGTGCCCTGACTGGGAATCAAACCGGTGACCGTTTGGTTCGCAGACCACGCTCAATTCACTGAGCTACACCAGCCAGGGCTAAATATTGTATTTATTTTTACAGAGAGGGGAAGGGAAGGAGAAAGAGAGGAAGAGAAACATCGATGTGTGGTTGCCTCTCACATGCCCCTTACTGGGGATGGCCCACAACCCAGGCATGTGCCCTGACTGGGAATAGAACTGGTGACCCTTTGGTTTGCAGACTGGTGCTCAATCCACTGAGCCACACCAGCCAAGGGTACAAGTGATTATTTCATGGGTTATTGAGTTAAATCATAGATAAAGCTAACGCTTATGCAGACCTAAATGTGAATCCCACACGGGGCCTCTCTGCGCAGAGAAAGCAGTTCGGGGAGACGTGAGAGTAAGGGCAGTGGTCACAAAGCGGTGCGAGGTTTTGCTTTCCCGAATGGAAGCTGGTATTGCAAACGTAACTAACCCTGTTCCACAGTTCTGCACACCACCTCGCCCTCCCATCTCCCACCCACGGCCATAAAAACACATTGTACACTTTCAAGAGCTAGACTCATTATTTCAAACACACACCTATTTTTTTTGTAAATCAAACTTCTTGTCCTGTTTTTATTACTGAGTATATAGATGAAAGATTAAACTAAACTGTCAGTTTTCCCAACAACATGGGAAAAATTTTCCTCTCACCATAATTTCAACACATACATTTTGACCCAATTTTCATTCGTTACAGGGAGGGGTGGGAGGGTGGAATCCCATGCTGGGATGACACAAGTGGATAAGCTTGCTTATTAGAATAAAATGTCTTTTTCTTTTCATCTTACAGGCCAGTCTCATCACACAAATCCAGGTCAGAGGATGCTAATGTAAACCTTGCCCACCTCTCTTAGCCCGTCTTCCTTACTCAGACAGTTTCCAAGCAGCTCTCTGATGGAGACAGAGTCTTCAGTTTCCAGGACAAACTGTGCCACAGCCTTCCCTCCTGGCAGATGGCCCCGCGCTGTTTCACTTTTGACACTGTCCAGGACAACTCCTCTGACGTCTTTAGGCTTTCCTGGCACACCAAAGATGATGAACAGGCCCAGACAATCCTCTCCTATCAAGTTACAGAATTCTTCCAGCTTATCAAATCTGCTCTTCTCAGAAGACGGCTCTGCCCCGGACTCTGGATTGGGGCGCTCACAAGGTTTAGATTCCACAGCAGTAAGAGAAGACATCTGCAGAGTCTGCACCGCCAGCTGAAGCCTTATTTGCCTATCGGATCCCCAAAAGGTCCAAATCCAGTCGGCCCCAAACAGCAGGGCTTGGTGCTTGGTCATCTTGGTGGTGGTGAGCCACCCGTCAACTCCCTTTTCTCGGCAGAAAGTGACGAAGTGGATCAAGAAGATCTCGTTCAGAGTGCTTGCGGCTGGCCACAGATTGCTCAGAGGGTCTTCAAATCCAAGATACCCCTGCAGCTTCTCAGCGGCATGCACCATAGCTCCACTGACCACCTCGCAGACTTGGGGAACCTCTTTGCTGTCCTTCAGAGCCAACTGTTGCGATGGTTTCTGCCCCATTTTCTCTGCGCCCAATCAGTACTGCCTCCAAGTGTCAAACATATGAACCTCGTTCAGAACGACTTCTTTTTCGGAGTAAAAGTCTTGCAGTGAAGTTGCGTCTGTTAATGTTGTCTCAGTTTTCCAACTCCACAGCTTACTTGGTGTAGCTGAGTGTATATACATACAGCTGAACAAATAGGTCTCCCTGTTTGCCAACTGGGTGTGTTGAGTTCAGACTTTGCTGGTTCGTTAAGTCAGACACCCTAACTTTCACAAAAACACCTGTTCTTCTCTAGTTATATTCACTCTACTTTTAATATTTGGCTATCTTTTCCAGGATATGTTTCATCCTTTCAAATTGTCGTTAAATGAAAAATAGCACTTAATTCTTTGAAGAACCATACGCTTTCTACAACTAACTTCTTCAAATTTGCAGGCGAGTCATTTTTCTTTGCTTTTCCAAGATCCCCTCTGCCGTCATCCCTCATTCCTCAGCTCAGCTGCCTAATGCTTCCTGTTGAAAAATTTTATGGGGGTTTGGAATTGTAGAGTTCACTGTTACCTCCATCAGAAATAAAGCCTAGTGGTTATTCTGAACAAAGGAAACTCAAGGAACAGACAATAAAAATATGAGGCAATTATCAGCTGACTTTATTTCTTTTCATATGGTGACACCAGCAGTGTATAGTATTTTATAAGTAAAATATATATCATCAAAAAAGTTTTAACCACATCACGTATCGTCCATTATGTTATAATGTCCTGAATAAAGACTATTTGGCATCTGTAACAGTCTCCTGGTATTTTTAACCAGGTCTGGTAACAAATTGTTTCTCAAATGGTAGCATAAATCCACATTAAAATAAAACACCGGTACATTAAGAGTCCAATACAGTTACCAAATAATGAATGGTAGGGAGCAAAAGATGATTGTTAGCATCAAATCACTGTAGTTGTGAATAAATAGTAGTGCGGTACTATTGGTTCCTTGACGACAAGCTCGGTAACTCGCTGATAACTTGAATGATCGTATCACTGGCGCTCAAACACGGTTTATGATGAACTCCTGCCCCTGTGCCAATGTGTGGAAATCTGTCTTTACCACTGTTGACTATCATGAGTAGTGACGTAGTACTGAATGAAAAACAGAGTATTATTTCTAACCCCTCTAAAAAGAATAATAAACACAGTAACAGTGTTTGCTGAAGCCTTCTATTTTTCTTTATAAAAGAATATTTATTTGGGCCCCATGCTACAGGAAAACATGAACTACAGTTTCCCACCGCCATGTAGCCATTGTAAAACCGTTTTCCAGCCTCAGAGCTGTCGAACTCTGAGAGAAGATGCTCAAATACTCCGCTTTTAAAAAAGACTCCATTCATTAATAGCCTGAGAAACGAGCAGTTAATAACATTAGTCAGACTGTTGCTATTTTGATGTAATGATGTATTTAGCAAAAGAGGAAAATAAGAATCTTAATACTGTGCAGGTTTTGGTTTTTGTTTGGTTTCTTCAGAAATTATTTCTACAAATTTGGGGGGAGCTTCTGAATGCAATCAAGTTAATAGATTTTAAATGTCCCTCGAGTTCCTCCTTATAAGTTAAAAGAATCCAAGATTAAGGCTGAAGTTCTCCAAAAGCTAACCAGCCATTTTGCGATATGTCATCGAAGAGGGGTTGTTTCACATGTGCTAACGCAGTCCGAATGATCAGCATCATTCCGTTCGGTTGTGGAGAAAGAAAGATCATCCCAACCTGTCCAAGAGCCAGCTGGCACATGAAAACTTGGAACACTGTATTTTTTCAATGTGATCTTTTTTAACCATCTCCCTTGTGTATGTCACAAAATAAGAGTTCTATGTTCTATGTACTAAATATATACATACATTTAGAAAAATATATAAAAATAGGACACTAAGAGGCCAGTGGAGGTGTGGCTGGCGTTCAGTGGGCACGCTGGATGCTTAGAGAAAGCCCACGTGGGGACTTTGAAAGCCTGCCAGGTTCTGCTTCAAGGGCCGGCTACTGCCATGCCGACATGACAGAATCAGCCACCTTTGGGTGACCGCTTCCCCCAATCCCCCAGGCTGTGACTGTGACTGGAAACACTACAACAAAGTACTCATATAAATGCAATACTTTAAATATAATATATCACCGATTTTTACATTAAATAGAGGAAAAACAATTATACTCTCATTCACCAGTGTCTCACTTTCTGTGGCAGCTTTAAAATAGGCACATATCCCTGCTTCCCATTCCCACTCGTGCATGAGAAGACGGGCCACTAAACAACACCCAGTCTGCTGCTTGTTGGGTATACTGTGTTTGAGGAAGACAGTGGACGGAGACCAAGGGCTCCTCATGCTCATCTGGGTGCTACGGTCAAACGTTTGAGTCCTCATCGGTAATGCTGGCACTGGGGGACCGGGCGGCGAAATCTTTAAACATGTCGTCTTCCTTTAACATGTGCTGGAAAACAAGGAGACAGGAGTCACACACACTGAGAGCCAAGAGCTCAGAACTACGCATTCTCCACTACACACGCAGACCCTTGGGGTTATTTGCAAACATATTTTTAGAATGGGATTTTAAATTCATTTCGCAAACTTACTGTGAGATTGTTGATGCCTTCAGAGAATGCACCTATCTGCCTCACTGTCCCTTCTGAATCTTCCATCTGCAAAGAGCACACCATGACGTGACAAACGCATTAGCACAATTTCAAGGATAGTGCAGCAAAATGAATGAAAGTCTAAGAAGAAATAATGCGAGTGGTACTGAATGGGATAGGAGCAACAGAACATTTCTTTGATAATCTCTTTGCACTACTGGAATTAGACGTTCAAGTGTTAAAGAAACTCCACCTAGACGTCTAGACTAAATGCTCGGATATTAAAAGTGGCACCAAAGGATTATTGATTAAAGGGCAATATTTGGTCCTATCTTTCATCCTGAAAAGGCTAAGTAGTATGAGCTTGTTTTAATACCCCGATTCCCTTAGTACAAAAACAGGATAATACGGGTAAGCAGCACAGGGTTTGGGGCCCGCCTGGAGAGCTAGAATCCCAGCTCTTCTATCTCTCTGTGCCTCAGTTCCTTATCTCTAAAATTAGGATAAGAATACTCCCTGTGTTTTAGGATTACTGAAAACATCAATATATGTTAAGTGCTTAGGTAGTGCCTAGAAAGTAGTAAGTAATCTGTAAGCGTTCACCGTTATTTTATTATTATCTTTGTTTTTAAGCATTTGAAGACGACTTCCTTTCTTAGTAGATACAGTACAAAAAATTACTATTTAGTGTCTCAACGTTGGAAGAACTTTAAAATAGGTACATAATGTTGCATTTACCTGCTCTAACCGGTCCAAATCGTCTTCATCATACAGGCGCATGTCCAAGCCAGTCTTAAGTCCTTTCTTAGACGTGTTTCCTGATGCCTGTCCCAGTTCCATGGGACAGACATACTCTTCCCCATCTTCCTGTTTCTTCTTTCTCAGATTCCCAAAATTGCTGAAGGTGAGTTTCTTTGGCTTTAAAAGAAAGAAAACAAAAACATCCAGGAATCTCATAAAATTCACATAACAAAGGGCTAAGAACACACATGATTTAATTATTTACTCCATCATACAGATAAAAGCAATTGAATGATTAAATTTGTACAACAAAAATAAAGGCAGCCGAGGCATATGCTTGACGCATCCAAATATGATCAATGATCCTGGAAGAGTCTCAGGAAACTGTGCTGGCTCTCCTTATTCACACCAAGGAGCTGGGTAGTCACGGCGATGAAAGCAAAACAAGCAAAAGACCTTCATTTTGTTCATTTCGCCCTAACGGGACTTAATGCAATGAGATTTCTTAGGGTTACATTCAATTTTGCAAGGCTTTCCATTCTAAGATCAGCAAAAGAGAGTGGCCCTTGCTGTATTTTCTTTTTGGGTGAGGCTGTGATTATCTCGCAAGCCTGTTGTGCTTCCATGACAGGATGCTGACTGCTGAAAGAACCCCTGCTCTTTTGGAGAAAAAACTTCCAGTGTTACTTAGAAGACAAAGTCCACCTTAGTCATGGGGTAGTCAGTCACTGAGATAGTTAAGATGGTGAACGGGCCGATGCTGAGAATTTATATGGAAGAGAATCTCCCAGAGGTTTCAAATCCAACACATCTTTTAAGGGAGAAAGGGGTCTGAAGAGAAAGTGCCAAGAAGGTAGAGGGGGTAAAAAAAAAAAGAACTTGATAGATACTTGTGAAGAAGCCGATAAAGCCTATATCCACATTAAGTTGGTTGAGATAACACTTAAAGAGTTAACAGAGGAATGATTTAAAAGAAGAAAAATTAGTGTGGTCTGCATATGATCGATGAATCCAGGCAAACTAGGAACAGCCACGCTCGGCCAGTCTACCTTTTCCTAACGTGCAAGGTTGGTCACTTACACGCCAGACGAGCTGCATCTGTCTGAGGAGAAATGCAACTCTTACACTTGATTTATCCACACCCAAAATAGGACGACAGTCAATATTTGGGCCCAATTCGTGGACTTTCTGCCTTGGCAACATTTCAAAGACAAAAGCCAATACCATGTTTTTTATTATTGTTAACTCCAGTAAAATAAGTGACTTCAGCAAAAATTCTCCTGGAAGGAAACCTTCAAAACTGCATTTTACTGATTATGCTTAAAGGTACATTACCTTCAACCTACCCACAGAACTTAGTAAATCCCAGAAAATGGGAGAGCCAGGTAACAGTCAGAACTGAGCCTTTGCTATGTAGTTTGTGGTTTAACCCATTATTAAATGACATGGGTTTGAACCAACCTTCACTTTGGCAGTGGCTGTTAGAAGCACATAATCTGGTAACTCCATGGCATCGCGCTTCTGGCGCTGGGCCTCAGCACCAATCAGGAGGTTGAAATGAGTGGCCAAATGTCTTCGCAACAGGGTCTTGCTCTGTGGGATGTTCAATAACTGAGCCATTGTTTCTACATTAAAACGAGGTTCTAGGACCTGTAAGAAAAACAAAGATTGTGTAAGGTACCCTATATTACACAAAACTCTTTCGCTAAGTTATCTTCAGCGACCCTCTCAGTAAGCTACTCTAATCTTTAATTTACATAACTTTTCCTCTTTTTGTCCAAGCTAATGAGAGGTAGAGCTGGTCCTGATATCCAGGCATTACTAAGCCAGGGATTCTACCTCTCTGAGGTATTCCATTTGGGAGGCCTTTGGAAGTCAACTTCTTTGCAACATCTGTGTGCATAAATATGATCTGTATCTTTGCAGAGACTTTAAAACAGGGGTGTCAAACTCATTTTCACCGGGGGCCACATCCGCTTTGTGGTTGCCTTCAAAGGGCCGAATGTCATTTCAACTCCTTAACTTTAAGGAGCAGTTACCTTTACACAGTCCTAAAATTACATTTGGCCCTTTGAAGGCAACCATGAGGCGGATGTGGGCCCCGGTGAAAGTGAGTTTGACACCCCTGCTTTAAAACATGATCAAATAGGAGCCAGAAGCCATGTGTTATCCAACATAAAAGAGGAATGAAAGACATGGGTTTAAATCTGATCTAGAGTAATACTATAGTAAAAAGTAAGGGAAAATATATGCTGAAAGTAAAAATTCACCAGCAATAGTGCAGGAGGGTGGGTTAGACAACTTCAGGATTATAACAAGTAAACCAGTAATCTCCTACTCATTAGACTGAAGGAGACAAAATGATAGGAAGTCAAATTTAAATTAAAACAGAGTTTTACCATGAGCCCACCGTGGACACCGCTGCCTCTGAGGTTGGGGGCGTATTCTGCCAAGTCCACAGAGCGCAGCCACTCCATCACGCGGTGATTGGTCCACTGCTGCACCTCGGACGGCGTGGTGCTGCTCTGCGGGAACAGAGAACCGCCCAGGGCTTCGGTCACTGGCTGTGGGATTCCAAATATTAAGCCTGCATGTTCTGTCTAGAAGTCTGCCCCACAAAACAGAGTTACTCAACATCCCACTAAATGTTTTGCAAAAGGGTAGAAAGTGTTCGCCAACTCCAATTCTCTTTGGAAAAATTTATGTCACAACGTTTTTAAGCTTTTTTTTTACACACTATTACAGCAGTGTTTTAGGAAAGGAAGTCTTTACAGTGATATTTAACTCTCTGGCTTAAGGAGGCAGGAAATAAAATACACTCAAGAAGAGGAAGGGAGCCCTGGCTGGTGTGACCCAGATGGTTGGAGCATTGTCTCATAAACTGAAGCATCGCAGGTTCGATTCCCGCTCAGGGCACATGCCTGGGTTGTGGGTTTGGTCCCAGTCGGAGTGCATGCAACCAATCAATGTTTCTGTCTAACATCAATTTCTCTCTCTTTCTCTCTCCTTCCCTTTCTCTCTCTTTAAGGTCAACAAGCATGTCCTCAGATGAGGATTTAAAAAAAAAAGACTAGGAAGAGAAACTAAAACACAATCCTTGGCTACCATTACACAGGTAGAGTCATCACGGGAGGAACGGAGGGAATAAGGGAAAACAGAGCCCAGATGAGGCTCCGAGAAACCCAGAAGCTCCCTGCAGGCTGCAAGGAGAAATGGGTCTCAGTTCTGCACACACGGGCAGTCCCGTGCATGGAAAGCGCTACCGTGCCACCTTCAACTTCAGGTGCTACCTCATCCGATGGCCGCCTCCGTAGACAGTTTGGCTCAAAGTTATTGATCCTCAGGACCTGGATGGCCCTTTTGATGCTGAGATGATGCAGCACACTCACAACCTTCAAAGACAGTAAGTCATCCTGCAGAAGAGAACAGACAGCGGAGCGCGCTGAGCAGCAGGAAATCTCAGGGCAGAGCTCCTCTACCAACAGGCCCGAGGGCTTGTCATCGTGTTCAAAGCCTTTATTTAATAGCAGGACACCTTTTCTTGTTCCAATCAAAATCTTCTCCAGGACTCCAATATGTAAGAAAAGCAAAATTCATGGTGTTCCAACTCAACTGACTTCTACCTATTTCTCTCCCTTTCAGACATTCTGAGATAGGATTGTGGGACCCACAGATCTGGGGGGAAAAAAAAAGTCTGAAACCACTTGCTAGGTCACTACAAAAGGTGACCTGCCTTGACAAAGCAGAGGACTAACAGCCAGTACTGTTCATTGCTGCATGAGGTTCCTTCCCCAGCTAAGTAACATACCAGTTTTGAAAAGAACCAGAAGAGTGGATGCATTGTACTGTTCCCCTAACCTCAGGAACTCTCTAGTTCTAGATTGCTATGCTTTAGCTAGCAGACATTGTGGAAATTTTCAAAGCTGGACATCAACCAAAGCAAAGGCCTTGTTGAGAGCTGAGTGTAAAGCAATGAAGTTATAAGTACCAGCACACAGCACCAATCAATTCCTTCAAGGAGTAACTTTCGCCAGTCTGTGGTTATTGGGCACATTTCAAACATACTGGACACACCCAAACAAATTATTTTAGAAGAAGGTGATTTGGGGGGCAGTGTCGAGATAAGCACGGTCTCCTTCCAAACACACCCAGAAAGCAAACAAGGCAAACATCCATTTTATGCACACCTTCCCGATAACACATTTCTTGTGAAGAAAAAAAGTACTATAAAAATATTTTTAAAATATTAGGCTATCAAAACTTAAATGCTCCTAACAGAGCAAAAATTCCTTCCTACATTTTTTCTGGGTTAATTTCTTAAAGGTAGTGCCTTATAAATTAGAAAGGATATTTAACATATTTTAACCTAAAACTGAAGCATCCATTTAAAACATTTCCATGTGGGCTATTTTCAACTTAAAGTCTATCAGATTTTCTAAAAAATGCAAAATTCTTATAATGTAAATAAAATGTAATTATTTGAGCTTAAGGGATTTTAAAAGTAGGGGCCATTTTTTTTAATCAAAACACTTTTTTGGATTTTGAAAAATCTTTTATTTTTAAGTCTTAACTTTAGATTTACAGAACAGTCGCCAATAACAGTGCAGGTTCCGTATGCCCTTCACCCAGCTCCCCCTAACGTCAACATGTAACTATGATATATTCACTAAAACCAAGAGATTAACATAGATAATAAAATTATCTAAACTATAGACTTTATTCAGATTTCAATAGTTTTCCATGAAGGTCCTTTTTCTGTCCCAGGATCCAGTTCAGAATACCACGTTAAGACAGATTTTTTACGACTTAGAACTTCTGGAGTCAGGTTTCCTTAGGTAATTTATGATAGCCGTGGAAGTTATGCGTATGCCTTTCACGACGGGAAGCCTGAACTTGCTCACATTCCCAGGAGAACACACTCAAACCCTGATACGCAGGCAAATATTGACTGAGCTTGCTCCAGGCAGAGCTGAGACTGTTAAGATCAGATATCTGGGCACAGCCTGGTTTGAAAGCTGTATGATCTTCTACTACTCTACTAACTGCGGAAGCTTGGCCAACTTTACCCGATTTCTGGATTCCTTCACTTCCTCATCTAAAAACTGATGATAATAAGGGTGCTAACTCAAGAATTGCTGAGACTAGAGTGTGAATTCGAGTAAAGTGCCTGGCACACAGTAAATGTGCAACACACCCCGTTAGTGTTACATGGTGTGCCCGCCAAGACGGGGGCTTCAGTTCGATGATAGAGAAGACAAGAAATACCATAAGCTGACCTCCAAAGTTTCCTTAATACTGAAAAACTCCTATTTAAGTTAGTTGTTTGAAACGTTTAGCTTTTTTAAAGGAGACATTTTCAGCTTATTTAAAGGTAGTTGAATCCATAGCCTAGCTTAACAGAAAAACCATTTGAATAAAAGGACCATTTAAATAATTGAATTAATTTAAGTAGTTAAATTAAATAATTAAAACCATGTAATAATAGTACTGTGGAATACAGAACACGTTTTCCTGGAATCCACATCTCCTCTCTGTTGTCAAGCAGGGCAAAGTCCTTCCATCCCTGGGGCGCAAGGCTAGACATGTGAAACCATGTGTAACAAAGGACTCAGAGCGAGAGTCTACCTTTCCCCACTTCTTTACCCCAGGGACTCCTCTCCTAGCAGAACCGGACAGCAGTGGGAAGGGTGAGAGAGTTCCAGGTAACAGTTCTCAAAAGTGGGAGGGCAGCGAGAAGGCAAGTCCCTATGGATTTCAGGTCAGAAGGGTCGCCTTTTCTGAGTGGTCACTGCAGACAGGAATATGTAATTTAGAAAACTGCCAGGAATTCAAAACTCCACACTATTTTTTAAACATCTTTATAAGATATAATCACATACCATAAAAATTCACCCATTCGAAGTATACAATTCAATGTTCAGAATGTTGAATATACATAAAATCAACTTTCTGGATAGTTTCATTTAAGTTCGGTTTCAAAGTTCCCATGGCTGTTGCAACCACCAAATCCTACAACTTCAACATAACAGGAAATATTCCTACCCTTTTCCTCAAGTTAAAGCAAAACATTCAATCTCCGGTGGAATCAAGGTGAAAATACTGTACTTTGCTTACTCTGTTCCTGTAGTTTTCTGAGAAAAACCCAGGAGTCAATCACTGTGGAGATGAGGACCAATAAAATGGCACTGGTCTGGTCAAGATAGCATAAAGTATATAAAACAAAGTGGAGTCACTCATGTCAACCAAGATGGCTATCAGTCAGCCATGACACTTTGGTTTGAGAGCGAAACCACCTGAGTCAGCGCAGACACACTGGGAAGAAGACACAACTAAGATATCTGCACATGTGGTCAGAATAGCTGTGTCTGCAGAGCAGGACCACCCACAGACAGGCTCCTGGGGAAATCCCCCACTTTCCAGCAGGGGCACCAAGACACTTATCGAAAAGGCCCAGAAGGGTGGAGTCCACCACTTTCAAGGTATAACTGAGGCAGGTTCCAGACCACTGCAGAGACAGCCGAGCTCCACACACCAGAGTGCTGCTCCACGCCCTGCTGATCGCCCTTGGGATCGGCCACCGGAAGCTCTGCTCTGCTGGACTGGGGACTTCCTCTCTGCCCTGCTGCCCACCTGGCTCCGGAGATCCTTCCTTGCAAGACACTGATGACTCCTTTGCCCACCGTGCTGTCTCCCGGACCTGCAGCCTGAGATTCTGGGACTCAGGTTTGTTATCCCCCATTGACTGCTGCATGTATGTGTGTTATAGTTCTCTTAGATTGTTAAAGTGTCGGTAGGATATTAATGCATGTTGATGTTCTACTTTGAGTGAACCTGCATTCAATAAAAGCTGAGTGAACAGCATAGTTACTGTGTGACTCTTGTCTATTCCTTAATGTCGGACTGCTCAGCAGGCAGGTAGCCAAGCAGTTGCCTGGCTGACTTATAGGAAAGACTGTATCACAGACACACACTCGTGACAATCACTTACAATGGTCATGTAATGGAGCATTCGACCATCTACCCGTCCTTCATCAAACTGGGTCTTGTATTGGGGGAGGCCAATGTCATCCAACCATCCTAAAGGAGAGAAATCTGTGTCGTTAATGTGTCACAGAAAACCTGTGCTTGTGATTAAAAAGAAAAAGCAGCATTATTTACTTACTTATTTACAAACTTAAGAATTTAAAACTTCTTACTAGTGACCCAGTTGAAATCCAGCTTTCCGTGATTGGTTTCCTCTTCAGATCCCAGAGCTTGCAATGCCAGCTGGAGTTTCTTTCGATGAAGTGAATGCTTGATTCCAAGTTCCTGAAATAATAAACAGAAACACTGGCTTTACAATTCTGTCAATATGGGCCGGATGCCACTGGCAAAGGATGCAAATTCCTTCAAAATGAAGCCAGCATCAAAGAGCCAACAATTACATTAAATCAGAATACTAACTCAGGCTAGTAAAAAGTTGCTGAACAAAAGGCCCCCCGAAAGCCAAAAATCACTGCAGTTAGTTTAGTGGTATGTGAGACAGTTATTAGTAGGCTCCTCCTTTGCAAGATTGGAACCATAGGAAGCATAAGAGGAATTCTACTCTTATTTTGTGTAAAATGTTAAATAATTGGGAAATAATTTGGAAGAAATGTTAAATAATGGAGCATAAAATGTAGACCTTTTTTTTTTCCTTTTGCAAAGTGAAGTTGGATTGCATATATTACATTGGGGAGATGGGCTAATGATGAAGCCACAAAATGATTTTGGGAAATATGAGCTTAAGATTTATTATTATGGCTATACAATTATTTTTCATTAAAATGTCCAGTGGCTTAAGTGTTTCATAAGGAGTCATTACAACCAGGTCCTTTGTTTTTAGTCCATGAAATAAAATAAGCGTGAAGCAGGAAACCCAGGCTTTTTCAAGAGTACTTACCGGCTCCCCCCCTTCCATGTGTGGTGCAGAAAACAATTCCGCATTCTCTCTCTCTCTCTCTCTCTCTCACTCAGAACTCATTATGTAAACAAAATAGAGAAGCAGTCACCTTCTCTAGATCTTGTTGAGAAGCCTGCAAAAGCGTCTGGCCAGATGCAATCCAGTGCTTGCCAGAATTCAGGTAGGACCCTAAGCCCTGTTCCACAAGCCAATTGCAAACCTGCTCCTTGGTCCATTTGGCAAATGGCATATCCAAGTCACTATAAGAAGAAAATGAACAATAGTATGAGAAAACAATTCAAAGCCAATCCTGTGGCTTATCATCAAGGTTTAACTGTATATTCAATAGATATGAGAATTTCCTGGTGATACACATTTAACCATGAGAAACTTAATTATCAGCACATATTTGGAAGAGGAAGTGGCGCTGGAGTTGAAAGCGACCTTGTAAGACCACAGTCTTCATTTCCAATGAAACCACAGAGAATTCAATGTGGTTTAGCAAAAACATGTTCTACAGAAGACCAAGCTGAACCAACAAGTCTAGTCATTCTACAAGTTTCAACCAATATTGTTTGAAGACTGAATTCCCAAACAGAAAACACTAGGTCAGATTAAAAGAAACTCAAGTCCAACTTGAATTAACTTTAGCAGAATTATGGTTTCTCTCCAAATAGTAATCAATGAGAAGAGGGCAATATGCCATCGCTGAATATAAGAAAGTGTAATCAAAGCAAATTTCTGTGTTCTTTTACTTGGACACACAAATAGTATTCTTGTTTAAAAAAAATGTGGTGATAAACAAGGCTATTTTTTTTTTAATCAGCACGAGGAGGTCCTCTCCTGTGTATATAGAGAACAGATGGCAAACGAGACAGCTCAGTATTTGAAGAAAGCTAAAGAGAGTTTCCTCGTTGATGAAGCTCAGTCTTCCACCGGAGTGGGAGGGACCATGTTTTAATAGCTTTCTAGCCCATGACCACTTGTAAAAGATTTAGTACCAATGCTTTCTGCTCTTTGTTTGCCAACCTCACCCTTTTTATGCTCAGCAGGTCAGAACAGTAGTTCCAAACCAGCCCTGAACTGTGAGAAAGGTGTAGGAAAATTTCTTAAGAGTCCTAAGAAATAAAACGTTGCATAGTCCTACTAAATTTAAGATTTCTGATAGAACCAATGTCTGCAGGTGCTTTCAGACTCCATTAGTCACTAATATTTGCTGAACAGTATTATTTACGAGAAACTTAGCACATATAAACCACCACTTTTGCGGGGCAGGTACTCGTCCACACCATGAGAAACAGGCACAGAGCACGCAAGTACTTGCTCGAGGCCTCCCGGTCAACAGGCAGGGGTGAGGCCGGAAACCAGACCCGAGCAGTCTGCCTCCAGAACCCACTCTTGCACACCATACCAATGCCATCTTCTCAAGGCTATGCTTTAGAGCATGTGTAATTACTCTTTGAAACTTTAAGTCCAACAGTCATTCTAGCACAAATGTTGTGAACACTTTAGCTGTGTTCCTTACCTGGCTCATGCAGCCTACATTTTCTGGATAGCCGTTCACCAACCAGGGTCAAATTACACTGTCTAAAGATGGCGGACGCTTCCACTAGGCACAGCAGGAAACAATGAAGTTGATTGTCTGGCCCAGGGACGATCCTAACCCTGCAGTTGCTTACGAGGCCCCGATGCTTGGGTATTGTTGTAAAAGTCCATTAGTGTGGCTTTTCTTACCTATTAGATTGCCCCAAATCTCGAGACCAGCCCAGTCGGGGCCCAGCAGTTGCCCTTGTCCCTCCTCTTTTGAATTCAGTGTCAGACATGTCATCTGGGTTGAACGTAGTTGACTGACTTCTCCTAAGTCTGAAGAGCAGAAGCATCACACATCACCTTGTATTAGACCTGCAGAGGCCTTAGACTTTAAAGTTAATAAGAATATTTTTAACTGGTGCAGATATTTGAGCTACTCCTCTTTGTATGTCATTAAAATAGACATTTGGATTTCAACTTTGAGACCCAATGAGTTCATGAATCCCAAATTACAGTCTTTCTTCCCATAGAGGAACACATGCTTTATGATTCCATATTCACTTTCAGCCAATTTTCCATTTATTCTTACAGTTGAACAACATATAACACAAAGCCCATTCCACTAGTTCACTCTCTTACTTACTTTCCAAAGAGTTTCATGATGCCTCTGGATTTCTTTTTAGAATCTGGAGATGACGGAGATAACTGGAAGGGACTGCTCCCCTGGGAATCTTTTGGCCGAGGAGATACACCAGCCAGGTCTAGGTGCTCGGCTGTTTCCTTCTCTGTTTCAGCTATTCCAAGAACCCAATACAAACTCAATTAATTTTAATATATGAAGTGAACATGACTAGATGTTAACCTTCTTGGCTTTAACAACTGGTAAGAATTCTTCTATTGATCTATACACCAATGATTTACAAAGAACACCCTGCAAATATTAAAGATGGAACACAAATGTATGTTCTACTCTATAGTCAACTGTGTATGAAGTCAATTAACTTAGAAATTACAACCCCTTTGAGATTCAAAGGTGTGACAGGATTGCCATGTTCTTTCCTTAAGTGATTTGATTCATAAAAAATCATTCTCAGTCTTGCTATACCATTTGGTACTGTTGACTATCTCCTACATCCTTCAAACTCATCATCTCCTTTAGCTTCTTGTTGTGACTCTCCTACATCTGTTATCTGCTGGCTCTTTCTTTGCAATAGCACGCTGTTCTCTCTTCCTCCCCCACTCCACTCTATTTCTCTCCAAGATTTTTCCTAAATTCCCTTGGCAGGAGCTTCTGAAAAGCTCACCCACTCTATGCCCAGCACTAAATGATAGCCTCACCCATGGGTGAGCAGTTGGCATCAAAATCTCTAGACCACATCTTTCTCCCCGGCCTCAGGACCTGCATGCTGTATATATTCCCAACTCGATGTAACAGGGACATCTTAGACTCGGCAAACTTTCCATCCAATTTTCCTGAAGCTTCTCTTAATTTCCTTATTTAATATTTCACTAATATTGATTGATGTGCTTCTTGCACTCCATTCAAACCCTGTCATTTCCTTTTCATTCCTTCCTTACCTTTCGCATTTATTTCAAATCAGTTGCCAAGTTCTGGCAATTCTTTACTGAATAAAGTTATTTCTATGTATAATCTATTATATCCTAGACACTGAGAGAAGAATGACCTGAATATGTTTAAATTTTTCTTCTGATATAAAATTAGCACCTGTTGATTTTGGCTTACAAAAATAAGATCCCACTTTGCTACTCCCAGATCTCCAGGCATTAACTACTCTAGTTCGTTTAGCTGTTCCTTAATGGGTGGCCTTGCACTAGCAAACACAAGGGCTACTCTTTCTCTAATGTGAGGCTTTGCACTTTCATAGAGGAAAGTGAAAGTTGTACCAAAATCACAGAAGCAGTGTCTTGGGAAGACATAAAAGGTGCGGGGTTGGCCTTTCTATGAAGCGGAGCTGTGGTTACAGGTTATAGGAAGCAGCGTTTGCCTCTTAGCATCGACAATACCTTTCTTCGGAGAAAGGTAGCAGAACATTTGAAAATAGTTGTCTGAATCAGTTTATTTATCCTGTGTTCATTCTAGACATTTAAGGCTGAAAAGAGAGAGGACTTCGCCTTTGACGATCCACATGAATAGACATGTGGACATCTGCATGAGGTAACAGGCCTGTTGGGAAAACCCAAAGGGGCTTTCCATTCAAAAGCTATAGCCATGGTGGGTATTGGCATCCCTGAAATGTTGCCCTCGTTTTGAAAGCATCTCATTTTTATTTTTAGGATTTTTTTTTCCTTCTGTACCCTGCCTTTTAAAGAGGAAAACTGAGCTTCCTCCTCCTTAAATTACTTTGGAGACAACTCCTCAAATAACACATAAAGTTACCTGTGACATGACTAAATGTTACCTCCATCTTCAAAGCAATAAAATGTCAGAAGAACATTCCCCCAGAAGAAGTCAGTCTAAAAACTATTTTCAATGTCTTCCACAGGCCTATTTGGCTAAAAACATTTCTTTTCGGAGCCTGCGGAAAATGGAAACATGAAGGAACTGCAGGGACCTGGGCGTGAGCTTGAGAGGAACTGTGCTTCGGGGGTGAAAGCCGGACTTCGCGATGCAGGACATGCCCGCCCTGCTCTCCGGGGGACACGGTGCACCTCTGGGTCCCCCAGAGCTGCGCGCAAGGTGGCATTAGCATTGCTCAAAACAGCATTTCTGCCTGGAAGCAAAGGTTCTACAAAGAGTCCTTTTTAGCAGAAGGTGGAAAGAACACTCTGGAGTAGAGAGCTACATTTCGTGACTGCTGCCCGCTGGCTTTCTAAGATCGCAGACGCCAAGAGCAGGGATTAGCTCGGCTGGGAGAGCGGCGCTGGCCAAGGCTGGCATGCAGGGGTACGGTACCTAAGGTGGGTGCACTGGCACTTCGTTTACGGTCTTCGGGTATCCCAACAATGCACACAATCACACGCAGCCCCATGGAGAGAACACAGGGGAATGACAAAATGAAACACAGGTCAGACTCCCACTCCCAAAACACACACAGTGGGAGAAAGAGAATCCACACAGAATCCATCAACAGTGTCAACACGGGGTTAACTGATCCACAAGCGGGAAGCTGTTCATAATGACGTCAGAGGGAATGGTCTTCTGTTTACACCTCAGAACAGAGTGAGGGGGGAGAGCCTACACGGCGCTACCTTCGCACCACTGAATCGAGTCCACAGAAGCAACTTTTGCTAATTTTCTCCCTACGTCATTCACCTTCACTTCTGAGAAAGAGAAACGTATAAATAGATAAGTAAGGCAAAGGAAGAGACTGCTGTCTTCCTTGTTCTGAGAGCAGTAAGGCAAAGGCATTCCGGCCATACACACCCAAGTTTGGTGCACTCGCTGTCCTCTTGTTACTTTTTATTTTAAAAAAGCCACGACCGAAGGAAGACCTGGCCTTTCGAGTGCCAAAGGGGTTGTCATCTGCAGAGGCAGCGTGCCCTGGAGGTTTGGGAGGGAGGCTCCCAAACGGGCTGCTTCGTGCCAGAGCTTTATCCTGGGAGGGAAGTAAACATAAATGAAACACGGCACTACCGCACATAATTATCAGTACATGCCAGGCTAAACATGTTACACACATGATGTCATTTAAAAGAATAAACTAATACGTTGATTATGAATATCAAGTGCCACATTAGACATTTAAGAAGTCAATTCTGAAAGCTACATAAGAAATAACAAAAACAGGCTCATCGCCAACCTACACTCCATGTATGTAAGTGTCAGGGATTTTAAGTATGCGGACAGATACAGAAACTCTCAAATATTATTTGACTCATTCTCCAAAAAAACATGGAGACAAAAACCTAAGATAGCAACAGACTTCTTATTTTCCAGCAATTATGACATAGATTAGGCTATAACACAGTTCACATTCATTATAATAAAACCACATCAACGTAAGCTCTAGGCAGCATAATTTATTCTACAGAATAGGCGTTAATCCCAAGCTTCTATACAGGCAGTATAACATCACTGTACTCCAACTATTTTAAATATTCTTCTCAAAGAATAATAAAATAAAGGCATAATCAGTAACTGTTTAAATACATTTTTGAAATGGGGTTCTAGGACATATTCATATCTTGCTTAGGAGTTACCATATTTGATCAACAATTTTCAAAACCTGATACATTCAGATACACTTAACTAAAACTAAACTCGCTATAATTAATTTTTTCTTGGTTGATTCAGAAGCTACTTCAGACTTCTACAATAGTTCAAGGTCTTTATCAAGAACTTCAATTGTGACTAACATATGCTCTTCGATGCTGCTTATTTTTTGAGCTTTCTGGTTATTTGAATCGGCAATTAGAGTAACACGGTCTTTCGTGTTGTTCCAGGATTACACAGCGGCGCCTTTGTTTGGGTGTTCTCATTTCTCTAACATCTTCTGCCCTGTTTCGTTTTTTTGCAGAGGTGAAGAGAAGGGCAAGGGATGCAAGCTTTTAAGGTGGTTGGTTCTTTTACTCCACATCTCTACTGCTCTCAGTGACTACGAGTTTGCAGATGCCACAACTTAGTGGCACTGATATCTATGTCTTAGCATTGATGTCAAAATCACTCAACTACTGAACTGGCAAGGCAGAAGGAACCGAGGGTGACTTCCGTCACAGCTGTGCCCACTGTCTGCTTCGTCAGGTATACCTACAGTGTGGACTCAAGGCACTGAGAGCCCACAGGCAAGAGACTGCAGCTGGAAGCAGATTGTCTACCAGACAGTAGCCTTTGTGAGGTGAATCATTGAAAATCGGAGGAATGAAGAACCAGAGCCCACATCAATGATGTCTTTAAAATAGCAAGTGTTTGCTATGTAGGTGGACGGTGGTTGTATAAAATGAACTGCTTTTTGTGAGGTCTAAGAAGGGCTTTTTGTGAGGTCTAAGTTTGGCATTTTGTTTTCGTTTTCCCAGTAACTTATGAGGGTGAAGTTCACGTAACATAAAAGTAACTAAAGTGAACAGTTCAGTAGCATTTACTATATTCTCAATGTTGCGCAAACAACCACCTCGATCTAGTTCCAAGACTCCTCCATTACCCTAAGTAAAACCCCTCCCCCAGGAATCAGCTTCTCCCCATTTGGCTCTCCTCCAGCCCCAGCAACCCCCGGTCGATGTGCTGTCTCTGTGAATGGGTCTGTCCCGGGGTGTCACAGGAATGGAATCATGTGATATGTGATCTTCTGTGTCTGGCTTCTTTTACTTAGCACATTTCTGAGAGTTTTGGTTTATTGGACGCTTTAGAAATCTAAAACATTTTTACATTGTAATCTGGACATAAAAATTACCTCTGAAGGCTTCTGAACGGACTCCTTTTCCTGTTCAAAACAACAACAATTAAGGCTGTTATAGGAACCCTTTATCTGTTCAAAATCTGTCACACACACTTCCATAAATTAAGACAAATTTACATATCTATCTATCTATCTAGATATCCCAGCTACAAAATCTCAGTTTCATTTATTTCCAACAACACTTTATTATTCAAGTATCTATTTTTGGTTTCATGTTACTACTTCCAATCTTTCCTATCATACTTCTTGATATTTATCCTTAACTGTGGTATCTAATAATTTTCCGTTAGAGAAATCACAGGCTCTTCTTAAGAGTTTTATTTATGAAATGAAAAGAGATGAAGGTCCCTAAACACTTTCTTCTCAGAATAACAGACAGAAAACAACAGAGCACCAACCCCTTCTGATGACTCCTTCTCCAGATTGCCCAGGCTGCTAGACTTCTGCAGGCTGGAAGTTCTAAAAATAACAACAATAATCATTAGAATTAATAAGAAGTGGCTCTGGTGCCACTGTTTTGAAGTAGAATATCTTGGAAAGAAACGAAAATTGTGTGTGGGTTGAATCCTGGTAATAAAAGAAAATCTGGATTCAGGCAGTCACTTATGTGCTTAAGTAAATTACAACATTTCGTTCTTTTAAAAGCAGGGGCGGTTAACTGTCCTGCCAATAACTCTGACTGTCCCACACATGTTTGAGGAGCTGGAAAAACACTTAGGACCATCCTTGTGATGTCAATATCTGAAAATTCAAACCAGTGTTTTCCATGGCCTGGCGCTGGATCCTGTGCCTGTGCGCACTGACGTCGGGAACTTTTTAAGTGCTCGTGTACTATTTATACATAGCCCTTCTCATGAAGGTAAAGGACGGAAATTCTACTTTTTGATTCATAAAGGAACCAGTTTTCTGAGTCTGACAGAGTTCTGCATTTTATAATTCCAATGAAAGCACAATAGAGGAGTCCCTATTGTTGTCCACACAATTCACTGGCTACCCCAGTGCAGGCAAAGAGGCGCTGTACACATCGGAGAGAATAAAGCAATACCTTTGCTCTAAGAAAGAGAAAAGTAGTAAAAGAGCAAAAAAAAAAAAAAAAAAAAAAGGAGAGAAAAGTATAAATATACAAACTTTTAAAAGGCATTTCTCATGTATTCATGTGTAAATAAGTTTCTAGAAGTGTCAACTAGCAAATAAGTAGAAGATAATGGTGAAAAAAGATCTCATCTCTGAGTACTGCTTGAAAAATAGATTTCCCTAATTTAATCCAGACTTTAACTTGGATAAACATAGGTATTAGGTCAGTTTATCAATTTGAAAGTAAAAAAAACCACTGTAGCCTTTCCAGCCAGCACATCATTCTCTGGGGTTCTTTTCTGCAAGATTTAAACTATATCAGCACCAAGAGGAAGTTACAAGCACTGAACCTCAGATGAAAACTGGTGACGGCGGCTATGACCGACAGCAGGGTGTCAAACTCGTTTTCACCAGCGGCCACATCGGCCTCGCGGTTGCCTTCAAAGGGCTGAATGTAATTTTAGGACTGTATAAATGTAACTGCTCCTCAACAGTTAAGGGGTTGAAATTACATTCGGCCCTTTGAAGGCAACTGCGAGGCTGATGTGGCCCCAGTGAAAAGGAGTTTGACCCCCCTGCCCTACAGGAACCTGACACGAGACAATGCTAAATGAGCAAGTATTTCTTCGTTACCTTCCCGCCCCTCCACACTCAATCATTACAGCTGCACCTACTCATTCAGGCCTCAGAGTCACTCACGTTCGATATTGGTCATTGGGAGCCTAAGAGAAGCTTCCTCCTTGCCAAGTACCAATCACATTTTTTACCTCCAATCACTTAAAACTTACGAAAGACTATCACACAGCTGCGTTTCAACAGCAGCACCGAGGATTCTTTTTCCATCACTAAAATTAAAAAAAAAAAAAAGTATTTATGAATTTAAAGAAGAGAAGACTATATATATTCTAAGTAAACAGAATTGTGAAAACAATTGTGCAAAAAAGCTGTTTCTTTTTTCCTTTTTTAGATATTCTATTTTATTTTACTTTGCCTAATTGTAAGATCAGGCATTTCATTTGGGAACCTGTTCCTCCAAAATCCTACTTGTCTGTGCAAAAACTATGGTGTCGCTGTCCTGGCTCCTCCATAGCCAAGTCCAAACAGCCTCAGGCACACGACTGTCGCTATTCTGTCTGCAACCCTCAGTCGGCCCCTCAACACCCAGGATGTGAAATCCGAGTTCTGGAGACCCCCTCTCCGACCCGACCACCACAGCGCCTCAGCCGCACCCCCAATCGCTTCTGGCTTCACACCTTTTACTTCAGTGATACAGAACAGATGGCTCACTGGCATGAGTCTGGCTGATTCCTGCTTCTCCGGGTAAAAACCTGTGTCTGTAAATAACTATAAAGCACCCTTGCTTGTGCGTGACCTACTCTCCTCAACATTTATACGGTGCGTACAATGTGAGAACATAAATGACATACTTCTCCTCGAATGAAGTCTCTGGCTTAGGAGGCGATTTTGCTTTTTCAGACGTTTCCAAGCCCTTAGATGCTGGTGATAATGAAGGGGTTGAAACCTGCAAGATGCCGGTGTGGAGCTGTAATGCAACAATAAAAGTCAGAAGTCAAACTATCACACGAAACACAAGCCGAGAGTAACAAAAATTCAGGACATAAACATCTAGAAATGTTAATCAGGAAAAACTTTCTGGATGAAGGTAATTTTTGAACTTGGTTCTGAATAAGACACTGAATATTGTAAGACATAATAAATACCATTCAGTTATTAATACTACAGTAAATCCTAACAACTTTAAGTTCTGGTTGAGATCTTGGCTCTGACACAGTGTAAGGCAAGTCACTGAATGGGCATCAGTTTTCTCCTCTGTGAAATGAGAATGAAGCCCTGGCCGGGTGGCTCAGGTGGAAGGGAGCGTCATCCATACACCAAAGGGTCTTCCTTGGGTTCGATTCCCAGTCAAGGCACATATGTAGATTGTGGGTTTGGTCCCTGGTCAGGGCGTGTACAAGAGGCAACCGATCAATGTTTCTTTCTCGCACTGATGCCTCTCCCTCCATTCCCCTCTTTCTAAAATCAATAAACATGTCCTCAGGTGAGGATAAAAAAGTAAATACAAATAAAATGAGAATGACAATGCCACATCAGGATTGCAATGATTGATGAGAGTTGGGTAAAAATGCTTTGCAAACAAAGCACTATTTTCACTTTTGTTTCTACCACCAGTCTTAAAACAGAATGTCGGTTGAACCAGTTAATTACTATTCTACGTGTGAACAAGCTGACTCACTTCAATGAACAGAATTGATGGAAAGTGTAATTAAAACAACTTATAATGTACTTTGTGGATATATGACTTAAAACACTTTGCTTAATAGTAACAGTATTAGAGCAACAACAACAAAAACAAAAACACAGAATGTTTTCCCAAACAAACGCCTTGTATAGTCTAAGGATGGACGCTGTGAAAGAATGTGTATACTCTGGATTTCAATAATTTCTGACAACCATAGAGCAGTTAGATGGTAAGCCACATCGTGAACACATAAATAAAACATTAAAAAAATATTCCAGGAAAAAAAATACACAAAACTCATGTCAGTGAGTTGACTCACTTCTGCAAGTCAACCAATCCATGATTCACTCCTGGAAGTCAGCCAGCCAGTCAGGGAGGGACTCCAACCAGCAAACACACTTCCGAATGCCACCCAGTCAACAACAGTCTCACCTTCATACTGCATGCCGCTGCTGCCAGCTCTCCCCTGCCTCCGAAAGCCCACCAACCCCTGAGCTCCAAGCACCCTGAAAAACCTACATATGATCAGCTTGGAGAGAGTGTCCTTGACCAACAAAGTTCGCTTAAATAAACAATAAATTCAGCTTTGTGATATTTGTTTCAGTTACTGAATGGTGGTCTCCTTTGACACCATAAAAGGTTACAAAATGTGGAGTCTGTTAAAGGAACCAGACCAGGCCCAAGATGGTGTGGCTCATGCTAAGCCCCTCATCAGCATACCGGAACTTAACTGAATTTCTGTGCTCAGCTCTCCCAGAAAAGGCAGGCCTAGGTCAACCAATCAGCACTTGCTGGCTCCTACAAGTTGCTCATTGGGGCTCCAAGACCTCCCTTTGCTCCATGTAAGGAAAGTAACCCTGCTTTAACCAACCAGCAAATGCCAGGTACGCCATCCCTGTTCCTGCTCCCTTCTACGAAAAGCCTTTCATTTTGTACAGCTAATTGGATCTCCTTCCTGTCTCCTAGATTGGATGCTGCTGGATTCATGAATTGCTGAGTAAAGCCAACAAGAACTTTAAAGTTTATGCAGTCGAATTTTGTTCTTTAACAAGTCATATTACTATTATTCCACTATCATTTCATTTTCAGTTTGGATCTTTATGATTTACCCTGGGCAACTAATTTAGCGATCCTTCCTGCTTCCCAAAGTTCTTATCTCCTTGGGTTCCTCATCATGGGAAAAAAAAAATCTCCACCAGCAGATTGCTTTTCTTAATTTCCTCTCAAACTTTAGGGCTTTAAATCCAACTTCGAATCTCCTTCCCAGCTTTTCTTTAAAAATGAGGCTGAACACCATCAATCCTCATTAAATCATTCTTGTCCTAAACTACAAATAATCTGTCATTAAAACTACGGTGCACCTAGCAAAGGCCTTTTTTAAGGATATGAGATTACCTGGGTGTATTGACCTGTAACAGCAGCCTCTCTCTATGAACGCAGCTCACTCAATAGCTGTCGAATGGAATTTTTCTCTTCATTATAAATACTTAACAATTAGGGGATTCTTTTCCTCTGAAATATTTCTTATTCTTTAATTCCTCTTTTTCTTTTTTAAAATATATTTTATTGATTATGCTATTACAGTTGTCCCATTTTCCCCCCTTTATTCCCCTCCGCCCTGCACCCTTCCATTGCCCCGCCCTTTAGTTTGTGTCCACGGGTCATACACATAAGTTCTTTGGCTTCTACATTTCCTATACTATTCTTAACGCCACCCCCCCATCTGTTTTCTACCTACCATTTATGCTACTTACTCTCTGTACTTTTTCCTCTTCTCTCTCCCTCCAACTCCCCTGTTGATACCCCTCCATGCCTTATATAAATCCCTTTAACATTTCATATAATAAAGGCTGGGTGATGATGAACTCCTCGAACTTGACCTTGTCTGAGAAGCACTTTACCTGCCCTTCCATTCTAAACAAAAGTTTTGCTGGATAGAGTAATCTTGGATGTAGGTCCTTGCCTTTCATGACTTGGTATACTTCTTTCCAGCCCCTTCTTGCCTGAAAGGTCTCTTTTGAGAAATCAGCTGACAGTCTTAAGGGAATTCCTTTGTAGGTAACTGTCTCCTTTTCTCTTGTTGCTTCTAAGATCCTCTCTTTATTTTTAATTTTGGGTAATGTAATTATGATGTGTCTTGGTGTGTTCCTCTTTGGGTCCAACTTCTTTGGGACCCTCTGAGCTTCCTGGACTTCCTGGAAATCTAGTTCCTTTGCCAGACTGGGGAAGTTCTCTCTCAATATTTGTCCAAGTAAGTGTTCAATCCCTTGGTCTTCCCCTTCTCCTTTTGGCATCCCTATGACCCAGATGTTGGGACGTTTAGAGATGTCACAGAAGTTCCTAAGCCTCTCATTTTTTTGAATTCTTGTTTCTTCCTTCTGGTCCACACTGTTGCTTTGAATCCCAGTTTCCTTCTCTTCCCTATTGGTTCCCTGCACATTTCCCCTCATTATCTTTAGCATATCCTTCATTTGTTCATCTGTTTGCGACCAACTTTCTTCCAATTTTGTGAGCATCCTGATTACCAGTGTTTTGAACTGTGCATCTGATAGGTTGGCTATCTCTTGGTCATTTAGTTGTATTTTTTTCCAGAGCTTTCACGTGGGCCGTTTTTCTCCCTCAGAGCACCTGTTACTTTAAGGGGCAGAGCCTTAGGTGTTCACCAGGGCGGGGTTACCTACACCAATACTGTGTTTTGGCGAAGTCTGAGGGGGCGTGGCCTGGGAGGGAACAATGGTGCTTGTTCCACTCTTCCTCCTCTCCTTTGTGGCTGGGAGTTGCTCCTGCTGCCACCTCAATCCCCACAGGTGTTTTCTGTTCTGCTCCCCAGCTCCTTCTCCTGGTTTACCTGCACACGCAAGTGGGGGACTGCCCAGTCTACCAGTCTTGGCCCTGCTGTTTCCCACAGGCTTCTCCCATTGCACTGGCCACTTTTTGGCCAGGCGCCCCACCGTGAGTCTCTCCAGGCAAACTGTCGCCTGGCCACGCCCATGCTCTCCGCCTGGCTCCACCCTGCTTACTGGTATGTCCTCCCTAATTTCTTGGCTATTGGACTTCCACTCGGTTCAATTCTCTGTCCATTCTGGTTGTTAATTTTGCTTTTTAATTTGCTGTTTTTCCTCCTTTGATTGCGCAAGGAGGCACAGAGTGTCTACCTATGCCTCCATCTTGGTCAGAAGTCCTAATTCCTCCGCCCCCCCGCCAATCTAATTGACATACAGCACTGGATAAGTTTCAGGTTTATAGCATAATGACTTGACTGACTTATATTCCTTGTGATAAAAACTTTTAGGATATACTCTCTTAGCAACTTTCAAAGACACCACACAGTAGTGTCAATTACAGAGATCTGGTTGTTCATTACATCCCCAGTGCTATTTATCTTATAACTGGAAATTTGTACCTTTCACCGCCAATGCCCCCACCTACTAACTCCTCGTTAATGATATATTTTAGCCCTCTCTTACACTTGAGAGAGAAATGTTCATTGTTTTCTCCTTGAATTCATTTTCATTCAATTCAAATTTTACTTTCTCATTATGTAATTATCGGCAATAGATATAAAAAATCAAGATGCCATCGGGTTTCCTCTCATTACTGACAGTAAAATGATAGAGAGGAGAGATGACCAAAGCAGGAACTGTCTGTTAAACATAAGGGAGCCAGCGCTGTTCTGTTCAAAAATACAACTCTTTCCCATTCCTAGTCTCTCTGGACAGTACATAACATTAGAATTAAGAAATAGATTCAGGGTGCTGTCAGGAAAACAGTCTTAAAATGAAGATGCATGTGTGGCTTTATTAAGACCTCAGGAAGATTTAACGCAGTGCTGTTTCACTGAACTCTTAGAAAAGATCTAAAACCCTAAAAATAAAGGGATACTCCCAGTAGCCTTACGGGGAACCTAAGGAAGAGAAAGGTTTACCATGAGGGTGTTTGTGCATATGCTCTCCTCTAATGGAGGGAGTAACAAATTGATTCATAAGAAACTCTAAATGTTTAAAACATTGTACCAAATTAGACTAAAAGGGGCAGAGACAGGAGAAAGTTACAGAGGGCTTTGGACGTATACGGACACTTTTACAGAAAACCACTGTCTGCAAATACAGCCTCTTTCCTGTGGAAAAGGAAGGACGACTCACAGGGAAGAACCAAGAGCCCAGAGGACCAAGTCCTAATAAAGGAACTGGTAGCACACACCTGGCTGGATTTTGGAAGGGCTATGAACTAGTGACCTGTGTGCCTTCTGCATTACTTTTTTTAAACGAGAGAAATTACAGCAGTTATGCTATACCTGTCCCACTCTTGTATGTCAGGTGCATGGGGGACAGATGCGTGGGGGACAGATGCGTGGAGGACAGAGAATTTGTCCCTTAAGTTTCTGGTTCATGAAGTTAAATGGAATGGTACCCAAGAAGCTGAGCCCAAGAAGATTCACCTGAGGAGCTTCACCTATGTCTTGGCCTGATGTGGGTGACAAGTTCCTGGGATGCTGGTGCCTAATTGGAATGAAACCAAGGGGTCTTCGGAGAGGGGCTGGGTATACTGCGCATGGGAGAGGGGTGTAAACTATTGCAGCCAGAGAGTGGAGGGGCAGACTTATGTTCCAAATATAGCTGCTCTAATATATCCCATCTCACATGTTCCTAGTGTGATGTTGCCACTTGTCCATCAAGAGGTAATGGATGTTTCCTCTCTGTGAATCTCAGTGGGCCTGTGACTACAGGAGGAGGGACATTGCGTGACTTCTGAGACATGTCACAAAAGGTGGCACAGATCTGCCCAGTCCTCTGCTTGGGATGCTCATCCTCAGGACCCAGCCGCCACACGGTGAGGGAGCCGAGCAGCCACAGGCAGTGGTTCTGGCCGGGGCCTCCGCTGGGGTCCCAGCCAACAGCCAGCGTCAACCAGCAGACAGACAAACGAGCAGCCTCCAGGTGACTCGAGCACCTGTCCTCACACCACTCCGGCTGCTGCCATGTGGAGCAGAGACCAGATTCCCGCTGAGCCCGTCCAAGTGCATATTTGTCGGCAAAATAAATGTTGTCATTCAAGACAGAGTTTTGGGGTGGTGTGCAACAGATGACAGAAAAAGGTATTGGTGGCAAGTCAATGGGAAAGTAAATAGTTTAAGACTTTATTCCCCTCCAGTTGCTTCTCCTGAATCTGAAGAAGGTGGAGGGAATTTTATTCCATTACCTTTCAGAGGTGGCTAAAATCAATTTCTTCATGTAATCTCACTTTATCTCCACTTTATTTATTCCCTACTTATTTGTAATCCCATATTTAAGATGACACCTATCTTCAAGGGATTCTCATGTTTTTCCTGAATTATATAAGCAATTTTGACATTGCCCAGAGCGTTTATTAAAAAGAAGGTACCCCAGCTGGTGTAGCTCAGTGGATTGAGTGCGGGCTGGGAACCAAAGGGTCCCAGTTCGATTCCCAGTTGGGGCACATGCCTGGGTTGCAGGCCAGGTCCCCAGTGAGGGCCATGTGAGAGGCAACCATACATTGCTGTTTCTCCCTCTCTTCTCCTCTCTAAAAAAAATAAATAAATAAAATCTTTAAAAAATAAATAAATAAAAAGAAGGTAAAACCCCACCCATTTCACAGGACAACCTGCAGGACACGCAAGTCAACAATCAGACTGAGAACAAAGCCCGTGTCTCCCCTGCTGTCAACAACAGCACTTTCGCTTTCAGCAGCAGTCTCTGCAAGGGGAAGACAACGCCGCGAGTCTGCCAATACCTCTTCCGGAACACTTGTGTCGAACGGGCCACGACTGGGAGAGCCCGTGACTGGCGTAGACGACAGGCTTTTCTCTAGTTCACCAAAACTCTGTGCATCTGGCAAAGTGGAGATGGAACTGGAAGTGAGTGGATCTTCATAGTCACCCTCCTGGCCTAGGAAAAGACAAAGGACGACGGCCAATTTTCATTTATATTTCACTTTTGGAAGAAGAATCCCAAATGTATTAAATGTAAAAACATTTTTTGATCCTCAAAAATCAAAGAGTCAACCTTTGGCATCCCTTGAAAAACAACAACACGGGGCTCAGGAAACATCTTGAACTTCGAGCACCTGAGAGGCGCAGGGGCTTGGGCCTCCTGAGCACCCAGCAGTGGTATCAGTTGATCCTGGGGTTAACAGGTGCAATCACACGCTCTCAAACTTGAAAGTAAAAGTTAATTCAGTTCAACAACCCTCCTGTAATTTTGTTTCCAAATTTGGGGCTTTACAAATTTCAGTTTAGAAATAACTGGGCTGAGGAACACCAGTGGTTCAACAAACTGATTCTGAACAGCAACCAAGTAACCATTTAAACAACTCAGCTTTATCGTTACTATGCTACTGGAAAGAAAAAAAAAAAGAAAGGAGAAAAAGAGATAACTTTGATCGCTCAAGAGGATGCTTTTATTTCATTCATTTTACTCCTTATTTCACTCCTTTTTAAAAACACAGAGTGATGTTTAAAACTCTGATCTCTGAATATAAAATGACAAATCATACACTTGTTGAAAGATATTAAACTAGACATGGCTTCTTAAATTAGATTTAATTAGACTTCTATTCTAATTTTATTACAATTTAGGTTGTATTAGAACTGGATGAAAATTAACTCAGTAAATATAAATTATAAATCCTAGTGAGAAATCACTGGGAGGCGACTCTATCAGAACAGGACATCGTTTTGAATGGCTTATGAAAATCTGTCCTGTTGTATATGGTTTAAAACGACCTCCTTAAGTTACACATTTATATGCTTAGAAAAAAGATTAGAAGAAAATACATGAAAATGCCCACAGTGATCATGCCAGGGTAATTATAACTGATTTTTACCCCCTTTCTCTACTTTTTAAATATTTTATAATATGGCCTAATTATAGCAGTTAATCTGTTCTTCCTTGTTTTTTAAACACAAAAATTACAGTGTTGAGACTCTATAAAATTAAACAATGTTTTGCTAACTACTTGAAACTAACTACTTGAAAGTTTGCACTATTCCTGAAAAGAGAGGCTCTTTGAGGATATAGAAATGCAGAGCGATGAGAACTGCCATAAGTCAATACTGGTAATTAGAAGCATACCTGCTCATTCAGATATTTATAAAGTCTTAATATATGCCAAGACCTGTGAGCAAAAAGAAGAAAATCCCTTTTCTTTTTTCTTTCAAAAATTCTGGTCTAAAGCAAGAGTTTCTTTGTAAACTCATTAAAATTAAAATTTCAAAATTTGAGTGTTTCATGAGTACCTTCCACAAGCCTTGTTAATCCACAGTGCTTATTTTTAGAGCAAATAACCCCATCTATACATTGCTAATAAACAAGAGGACTTTTAAAGTTCTTAACATTTTTGTTTGTTTTGAATGACTGTTTACATTTGAGGACAAATGACTGGCCGGTCTACAGATAAAATAATAGTAAATACAACAAATTACATAGCTATCTTTACCTAGATGTCTTACAGGAGTTTGTTTTTTTTTTTTGGTTTTTTTTTTTAATGAAACACATTCAAAGACGAACACAATCCCGCGTAACCACTCCAGTGTTCCTCCCCTAGGCTTCGCTGTCTTGGTAAATGGAACTATCATCCAGCTAGTTGCTTTAGTCAGAGATCTTTCTTGATTCTTTACTCTCATCAGTTCAACATATCATCACATTGATTCTAACACCAAAATGTAACGATCAGATCTTTCCACTTGGAATACTGCAAGAGTCTCTTAAACAGCTTTCCTTCCTTCCAACATGGCTCTCTCCCACTACGGTCTGTGCATTACAAAGACCATATTCGCTCGGTAAGACTCTTCGGTGGATCCCTCAGGCCAAGTAAGAGCGAAACTCCTCACCTAGTTGGTACTCACCTCTGTGGTCCCCCCCCCACCCCCATCACTACCTTCCAGTCACACTGGTCTTCTCAAACACACCAACTTCTCTGTATGCCCTCACGCCCACAAAGAAAGTTCTAGCATGTGCTGCTGCACTCTCTCTCCGGAATACTATCTAATGGACCCCTGAGACTCTCCCTGACCAATCAATCAACTGTAGTATACTCTTTAGGCTGCACACTTGCAGGCAGAGAACAGATATGCCTAACAATATCGATGAATGAATGAATGAGCTATCCAATTTGGGATGACGGATATGCTCCATAAAATAAATTGAGGCCAAATACAAAAGACCACAACCACTTAAAATCAAGTTAGGTAGAAAAACAGGTAGAGCTACACTACCTTTTTTACCCTGGGCCAGTAACACCGCATCTTGCATTTTCTTGTACCTGTTCAAGCACTGTCGAAGATCTTCTATTTTCCGATCCTATTAATAAATAAATGATCATCTTTAACACTATGACTTTAAAACAGTAAAAGTAATTGCAACACAAAGATAAGTAGACGTGAATTATTTACATTATTCAAAGAATACTTCTAAACTTTAGTAAAACAGGTAATATCTAGAATATTTTTCCTACGTACATCAGAGATATAGAAAAAGTACCTCTAAATTTAGAGATCCTATCCTTCAGCTGCCATCTTTAAAAAACAAAAACAAAACAAGGTAATAAGATATAAAAAAATAAGAAAAAAATCAACTTTAATCACTCTTCTCTCTAACTTATATGTCAAGTCATATACCTGCTGTCTTTATCAGCTGTCCTTAATCACCACCTGGCTTTTCCCGCCTGAAAACACTCGCTTCAATTAGTCATCAGAGACCTATTTACTGAAAACAATGAATACATTTTATCGTTTTTCTCATTTGACCTCATTTGGCACTTGATTCACTCCACTCTTCCCTTCCTCTTCTACTTTTCTTTCCACTCTTTTCTTCTATTTTGGTTTCTTAATCCCTTGACCAGATAGATTTCCTATCTCTGTAACCCTCATTGTCTACCTGACCCAGACAATAAAATATAGAGCTTTCAGGTTTTGTTCATTACCCTCTCCTTGTTTCCCACGCCCTCATCGTGGTGGGTTATAAAAATGAGCTCCCTAGCTTCTCTCACACTGACTCTGGGCTTGACCATCTGACCCACTTGGGCCAATAGGATATCAACAAGTATGGCTTAAGCAGAAGCTTGAAAAGTATTTGCACATTGGGGCTTGCCTTCCCTTGCTGCTCTAGGGCCACTATGTGAAGAAGAATAGGCTAGTCTACTGGAAGATGAGAGACCATTTAGAGAAGAGAATCTCAGCTGGGGCCAACCTAGACCAGTCTGTCAATCACCAGACATGTGCGTCAAACCACCCTACACTATCCAGCCCCACCCCAGTTACTGGCTAACTGTAGAGATCAGCTAAGCCAGCCCATCCCAGAAGAAACACTTAGCCAACCCACAGAAGCATGAGAAATAAATGTGATTTGTCAATGGAGCAAAAGCTGATACATCAACTATTGTTTAGTCCCTACCAATCTTCAATTAACTATATATTTCTCCTAAAATTGATGAGATTCACTCCCCACCAATCTATTATTCTATATAAATCACATAATTGAGATTTATTTGCAACTTTCTATGAGAAATCTCCTTTCAGATGCCCCATGAACACATCAAACTGAATGTATCTAAAATGAAGCTCCTTACTTGCCCCCAGTATTTTGGCCTCTGCTTGGATGCCCTCAACTCTTGCAGGACATGCGTCATTTCCCCACCGACCAAACCGGAAACTTACTCTCAAGTTCAAAGATTTCTAATATCTTGTTAAGCTGTAAATTTCTCTAAAATATCTTTCTTCCTTAACACTTCATTGCCATTGCCTTGTTTCAACCCTTCTTCATCTCTCACCTACATTATTTTAATAGCTTCTTCACTGTTCTTTCCACTCCCTCCTCCCTCCCTCCCTTACTCTGGCCCCCATCCTGCCACCAGAGGTAGCTTTCCAAAAGAGCTATTTAATCATGTCACTGTCCAAGGCCTTCAACCTAAGGCCCCAGATCATTAGCCCAGAGTACAAGGCTGCCTACCACTCACTGCAGCTCTTTGGTTACCTCATTCACCCCTCCACCTCTGTCATGTTCCCGAACTTTCCCAGCAGGCACTGGGCTGTTTCAAGCCTTGGTTTTGAAGCACAATTTCACTCATGGATCCTTTGCCTAGAAGCCTTCATTTTTCTGACGAACTCTTGCTATTCCTCAGAATTTGCTCAGATATGCCCCCTTTGAGCCTTCTGAAACCACCAAACTGTTGTATCACTCTTGGTGCACCTATAGCTGTTTGAGCATCTACTGAGCCCTCATTCAACATCAGGGGTTTCGTTTGTTATTGTTGCTTTTTGAGGGAGAGAAATTAAAACAAAATGAACATCAGTGCTTTTTTTTTTTTTCAAATAAAAGCTATGTGGGTAGCTTGCTAACGACTTTTATTTTCATTCAATATTAGGAAAGACAGCAAAAAAAAAATATATATATATAGTTGGGTGGGTGAGACAATGAGTTTCTTTCCAATAAAGAACAAATAAAGAGAATGTAAGGCAAAAATAAATCAACAAGTAAAACAGAGTAGGCAAGAATCAGAAAAAGAAACTTATGATGAGAGAAAAAGATCAAGACAAACTTCGTTGGCACTGCTTGATTTTTACTTCCTTGAAGTTACTCTTTCTGGGGGAAAGTACCTCCTTGTTCTATTCATTTAGGGACACAAGGGGAGAGCAGTTCTGATGACGGGAGCTGGACCAAGGGCTGCTGTCTGCTGGACCCTGGTCAGGAAAGCCGTGAACACACATTTCCCCAGGCGGGGCCTGCTGTCAGCAGGATGAAGTGAGGAGAAACCAGCAGGGGAAACAAGCTCCTGGAGACAAGGCACTGGGCCACCAGAGCCAAAACAAAGCCTGGGGCCATACCGGTTTCATGGTGCCTAGGCCTCTTTTTCTGGGATCTCACCGCTCAGGAGAGCAGAGACAATCAATCCCAGATGTGAAAGAGGTCAGGAGTATGGAGGAAATAGTTGGCCAAAAAGTTCGTTTGTTTTTTCCACTAAGGTGGCTCTAGTAGTGCTTAGTTGTCTTTAACTTCATTTGAAACAATTTTGTTAGATTGTATTGTGACAGCTGTCATAGCAGCATGCATTTGAAAAAAACTTCTCAAAACTGGTGAAATTTTGTGTAACATTTTAATATTGAAGATGGAAGAAAATAAGCAATATTTTTGGCATATTATGCTTTATTATTTCAAGAAAGGTAAAAATGCAACTGAAATGCCAAAAAACATTTGTGCAGTGGATGGAGAAGATGCTGTGACTGATCAAATGTGTTTAAAGTGGTTTGCGAAGTTTCATGCTGGACATTTCTCACTGGATGATGCCCCACAGTCGGCTAGACCAGTTGAAGTTGGTAACGATCAAACTGAGACATTAACTGAGACCAATCAATGTTATACTATGTGGGAGATAGCCAACATATTCAAAATACCCAAATCAATATAAGTTACTGGTGAAAATGATGAATGTGTCTTTCATTTTATAGAAAAAACTAAACGGACTTTGTGGCCAACCCAACACCATCTACGGAGAAGGTGACATGGCCAGGAAGCTGAAAGCTGCCATGGGCTGCCTCCTCCAAGGCGCATGCAGCAGCCGGGTTTCCAGTGACCGCCGAAAGGATGTACTGTGTACTGTATCTTTCTCTCATTTGTCACCTGGATATCAAAAACATTTGAGAGCTCAAACATTTTCTGAGTTCATGAGGGAAGGGGCGAGAGAATCCTCAGCGGAGCCAGCGCTGCAGGTCTCTGTTCCTGGGCGCCCATGACCGCTGACGGGGGCACACGGGCAGGAAGGGAGAACGTCTGCCCCTCCACGTAAGCCGTGCACAGGGTGTGTCCTTTGAAACTGCAGTAGGTAGCTCGGGAAAACGCACGGAATGACTAAAAGGGCGCTGTAACACGTGCAAATAAATACAGAAATTTCATCTAGATACCTTTTCTTCATTTGCTGCCATCAAAGACTCCACAGCCTTTTTCATTTTCTGTACTTCAATATCTGAAAATATCAGCACATCAAATCAGAAGTCAGGTTAGGTAACGTGATGGTAACAAGACGCTACTGACTCTACAGACTGAAATGTTTTAAAGTAAACATATTGCTGATTTGCTTTGCTTGTTTGTTTTTAAAATGTACCATCCATACTCTCTTTTACGGAAAATCTGAAAAATGAATTCCTTCTATCTGACCTGAATACTCATCATTCCAGAAGGACAATGAAGATTTTAAGTGAGAGCTAACTGCCATCTCTCAAAGCAATAAAAAACTTTCAAGAGAACAATTAAGATGAAATTTCAGTGCTATAACAATAAAGACACAGTTTTCAAAACAGAAACCAATAAAGCAGCAATGGTAAAAGCAATGGACAAAGTGCACGTAAGACAAAAGCGGACAAAATGATATTCAGTTACGACCAAGACGGAGACGCCAGTGGTGAGAGCCTGAGGGAATGTGATGTTTACATGAGCAGTCATGCTGAGGAGCTGGTTGTAGGCTCCATACAGGAGGGTATCAAGTGCGTTGCTTCATCTATAAACCTCATTTCCAAATGCTATTTTAACATATAAAGGCCAAAGTAAGATGAATGTGATTTTCCTTAAAATTCAGTACTCTAATACAAAAGCATGTTACTTTAATAATAAAAAGCAAATAGTCTAAAAAGTCAGCCTAGAATGAAATCACAAATTAAAAAATTTGAAAACAGAGAAAAAATTCAGCTACAATTTTCTCCTTTTGAGATAAAAACTATGAAAGATAATTTTTTAAAAGGCGATGCATCCGTCATTCAGGACTGATACAACCATTTGCAATTAAGGTATCTTCCACAGGAACTGCCTTTCTTTTCTTTCCTTTAAAAAAAATTTTTTTTAGGCAAATCCTCTTGACTTAAAACCTCTCAAAGTAGATCTCAGTGAAAAAGTGGGCTACAAAACACTGAAAAGCAAAAGCGAAGTTCAAAATGATCTTTCAACTATGGTAAGCCTCATAAACAGCAGGCTTTTATAAAAGTACACACGTTATTTTCCTCTCTGACCCTGCGTCTGCTGGGCCACAGAGAGAATGCCTCCCCGCCTCCACGGTTCTGGGTGCCCTGCTGCACACCAGGGGGCAAAAAAGCCGAACCAGATAAAATCTGCCAAAGGATCTTTCACTCCCAGTTTTTGTTCATTCACCCTTATTCTGTACCCTCTGAAGAAATGGAGAGCTTATTGATGAAGCGACTTTACGTTTGTGGTGAGAGAAACGTTTTAAAAACACATGCAAAGAACAGTCTAAGTATTACTTTCGGTGAAAGTAAAGGCTGATGGAAATACACCAAAAACCTTACTTTTGTCTTTGAGCTTCTTTTTAAAATTTTCATCTGTGCAGGAAAACCCATTGAATTGGAAGTTAGCACACATTACAACAATAAGTAATATTTTAAAAGCAGTATTATTATGTCTCCTTTTACCTAAAATGAAGAGACTCTAATCTGCCCTGTGACTTCAGGACTGGTGTCACACTGCATAACGCTCTGCGTGAGGTTAAAAAGAGCATCGACTGTAATCAAACCGGAAGACCGGAATTTGAGTTACTACCTCTGCTATTTCGTCTTTCCGGCCCTTGATTCCCTCACGTTAAAATGAGGCCAATGGAATACAAGCGCCTCACACAGCAGGTGATGAACGGCCGGTTAACGTTGCATTGGTTGGTTCTATTTCCGTTACACTTCAACGTTTGGTCCTCCCGAACACGACCAACACATTGCTTCTGTCACCTTCAACTCACCACTCAAGTTCAGTAACACTGAGATGGCGTGGCTTCTGCTCAGTGAGATGAGTCCACTGACCATGTAGTCAGACGTTATGCCAACATCGGACTGCTGTGAAGTTCGTAAACACTGGCTCTCAGTCCCTGTGTTGATTTGACTGAGCACTGGTAACAGGCCGTACGCAGACTGGAACCAGTCCTTGGATCGGACTTCAGGGGGCACTACTAGAACATGCCCTCTAGTCTACAAGTCCTGCGATTCCATTTTTCCCTTAAAATCCTAAAAGCATGACCTGTTTGTGAATGTCCTTTAAGAACATATAATTCTACATATGCTAAATTATGGAAGGGGAACAAAACCCCTTTTTTGGTCCATGTTTGATGATTTAAGTTGTCTGATGGATAGAGAATTGTGATATCTACAGGTATTTCAAGCCAGCTCATTCCAGAGCCAGGAAGACTAGAAATAATCTAATTCAAGCCCCTCACTGAATAGTCAATAACGATACCAACATTCACATGACCGATAAAAATGTACCAAAGCTATAGCAAGTGCCATTTGTTCTGTTTGAAATGCACCAGAAGTTGCTTTTGCCACAGTCATCAGTTGTAATAACAAAGAAAGGTTAAATGTGACCTAAATTTGAGTGTTCTCAGATGTTACATGCATTTGTATTTCCAAATATAATTCAGAAAAACATAGTTCATTCATGTTATTTTCTATCAACATAAGCTACATTATTAAATATTACAGTCCACATAAACCTAGGACAAACCTCCTTAATTTGAAATTGATTTTTGGTTAAATCCATGCACTTTTCCAAAAACAGAACTTGCCTATTTTTGCATTCTAGAAGGTGAAGGGCTCACTGCATGGTAAGAAATTTTCATTCGTTTTTCCAAAGATGCAGGGCCTTTCTTCTCGTCTCTCAACGGGGCAGACAAGGTTTCTGAATCTCTTTAAGTTGTCCCAAATTCAGCTTAGAGAAAAATAATCTTGGTACACAGTAATGGTTCCTTTAAAATTCTTTTGGACACTCTCTTATATTGCAATTTGGACAAGAACTCTCTCGTGGTGATAATTTACAACTAGCAGCCTAAAATAACACCCAGCAGAGCACAGAGCTGCCCTTCCCCGGCGGCCGACGAGGAAGTTTGTAGATTCCCAAGCACAGGGAAGCATCCTGGAGGACGCCCTGCGGGCCTGGGCCTGGATGGCTTCTGCTACTCTTCTCTTTGATGGTAAAACTGCACATCAACTAACATCAGTTTCTTTTGTAGATCTTGGAGGATTTTTAACAAAAAAAGATAACCAGTGTTAATTCTATATTCCTACCTCGATCAAAAATTTCAATCCCTTCTCCTTTCATCTTGCAAAACAATTTTTCTTGTAGCCGTTTTACTTCTGATTCTTTCTCTTCCAGTTGTTCTTTTAAAGATGCCAGTTCATCCTACAAATGACAAAATTCATTTAAGAAGAGCTGGTTATGAATAAAAGAGAACATCAGAGAGTAAGCTTTTAAATCAATAATTAGTTTTTGTGAACAAAACAAAAAACTACAAGAATTTAGACGCAAACTTCAGAAATCAGACAGTGGCAATGATAAACAAGAAGCAAGACAATTATTAAAGTCACTGAATAGTCAATAATGACTATTCAGTATTTATAATATTTATGGTGTAATTATTGTAAGTTTCTTTGTGACCAAATTAAAAAGAAATCTTTTAAAGTGTAAGTAGGACTAAAGCAGTCCGCAGGTTTATGTTATATTAAATTAAAAATCTGACCAAGTTAATCAAAAAAGATAATCAAATTAGATATTTAGTGTCATAAAAACAAAATAGAATTCAAACTGGAAAATATATATTAAGACTTGCTTGACATTCATTCAGCATTCTAAAGTTGCCTGGACAAGGTAGGGCTTAATTAGTGGGTAAGGTAGCAGGTGATGCTCAACTTCAGCCAACTCTTCTGACCAAATAATTTATCCTTATTACTAAGAAAACAGAATAGAATTTTCTACAACAATAGAAAAAATGGATTTTAAGTCTTTTTTTAAACTACAGAACTGTTACAGATCCTGCATCTAATGTTCTACCCCTTTACTAATGTTTTAACTTTCAGCTTCATTTGGGTAGAGAGCTTTAGCAAATTTAAGTTTTGCTGGCTATATTTAACAGAGAAAATAATTCTATGTGATGCTTATGAATGCACCTTTACTTTTAGTAATTTTATTTTCAGTCTCTAAAGATACTACATTTAGTACTATGAGAAGATGTAGCTCTTCAATGAAACTAGGAAGTTTTTACTTATAATTTATAGGAGGAATGACTACCAACCACAAGAAATTTTCAGTAGCAATGGCAAGAAGTGCTACCCTGTTCTTGCTGTGCTTATTCTAAGCAGTCATTTGCATCCACTGCTATAGTTAACAGCGGAACGCATTCACCTTCAAGAAAATCCCAAAGGAAGAAAGCAGTGTCTACTATTGGCATGAAACAATTCTTTCACAGGTGAGCTTTTGCAATTACATTACCAAGCCTGGATCTCAGATAGTCTAAGAGAGTGAGGTTTAATTCATATAAACAAATACTTTTATTCACCTGTTTATTACTTGTCACTAATTATTTCATATGTTTCTGAAAACCAATTAAGGATCACATTGTCCCTTGAATCAGTTTTAAACGTTTTTAAAAAAAATAGGTGACACAGACAAAATGAATGCACACACTACTAAGAACACCATCACAGCAAAGCAACACAAGCCAGAAAGCAACAAGCCATGGACCCCCGTTCCCCAACGTCTACTACACCTTCAGGGACTCCCACTTTTGCTCCATCCGCTGCTTTTCATACTGCATCTGACCCACCTGGATTTTCATGCTAGAAAGTTTGGCCATTAAAGACTGGTAGAGAGACAGAGGAGGGAAAGAAAACTACAGATAGAAAAAGATAAGCTAAATAACCAAGAAAACAGTATCGGTTTATAAAGGAGGTTAGATAATTAAAAGAAATGACAGATTATGTTCTATCAGATTAGTTAAACCCTGGTTTTTATTCAGAATAGCGCTTAAATCAAGAAAGTCTCCAGCTCAGAGACATTTCACTCCCTTGTAAAATGCCTTCTTTATCATATACTACATAGAAAACACATTGCATTTATATTACTGATCACAGATAAGTAGTGGAGCCATTTGCTTAAAAATTTTTGTCACTGAGGAAACTCACTTTGGTTGATTTCAGCTTTTTTTCGTACTGAAGTCTTTCACTGTCCATTTCACTGACTCTTAACCTCAAATTGTTGATCTCTTGGATGAGCCCCTTCCAAAAGGAAACAAGGAAATACATTAGGAAATGCCGAAATAGCAGCTTGGAACTCAAGTCAACGATCTTAAATCCTGGTTAAACTTGTATAAGTTAGATCAGACCAATATATACAGACGTTTCTCCTTTAGAACTATCTTTCCACTTAAAACACTACTTTAAATTCCTAATGCCTCTGCCTAAGTTGTATTAGATGGGGGAGTGATGGGATTGTGAAAATAAAAGGTGACTAATTTTGATTAAGAAAGGTAGCTAATCACTTAATATCATTGATCACATATTTCTAGACTAAAATTCACTATATAAACTCTTTCTTTTAAGATAAAGCAGAGAAATTTTCTTTAGTGAAACGACTAGCTTTAGGGAATTTTCAGTGAGATAGTAGATGTATATAAAATATTTTTATAATTTCTTCATTTGTCTATAAAATACAGGTTGTTCACCAATCCGATCTGGGAGAATAAAATGAAATTTCAATCCTTGAAACAAAGATTCTCAACCTAAGATGGATAAGGACCCTGTCATTTGAAAATACATTTAGTTTTGAAATATAATTTTATACTTGGAAAATAAAAGAGAGCAATCCTAATGTTTTCATAATACAAATATAATCAGTGTTTCTACTGCCACCTTTAAAAAAATCTGATTTGCTTGTAAAATTGTCTAAATACTGTAAGAAATTATGACGTATTTTTTTGTTCAGAGCCCAAAGGCTAGGAAAATTAAATGAGAACACTAAATACCAACTTTTCCAAAGAAGGACCCAAATACTCTGTGAAGACGAATTTTTTTTTTTTTACTATGAGCCATGAAGGCCCTGACAATGGTTAATGTGTTTCTGTTCATCTCTTTTACAAGACTTTTATTCCTGAGGCGCAGCAGATTCATGGATGATAGAACAGAATTATACAAAAATGCCATTAAAAAATAGAATAATGATATAAGAAATAAAACTTTGTTAATGAGAAGTTAGTCTAAGTTTGTAAGCACAGCCTCAGGAAGGTTGGGGAAGGGACACTACAAATGAAAACCACGTCCCAGAAAACTCACAGCCTAAACATTGTTATTGTTTTACAGCGTTTCTTGTATTAAAAGTATTATCTAGCATTATTACATAATTACTTATTAATATCACTGATATACAATGTTTCGATAAGAGGGTGCGTATTTTCTCCTTTTATGAATGAGGTCAAGAACTATTTGACATCATTTAATAACGTTTTAGTTGTGATTTCTTATAGACAAGTTCAAGAAAAAAAGTCAGGCCCTGGCTGGTTTAGCTCAGTGGATTGAGTGATGGTCTGCGAACTAGAGGGTCACCAGTTCAATTCCCAGTCAGGGCACATGCCTGGGTTGCAGGTCAGGCCCCCAGCTGGGAGCATGCAAGAGGCGGCCACACATTGATGTTTCTCTCCCTCCTTTCCCGTGTCTCTAAAAATAAATAAACCTTTAAAAAAAAGTCAGTTTCTTCCATTTATTATCTCCCATTTATTAATCATCTTTGCATAATATGAGTTCTTGGTAATATTCCCTCATCAATCTAGTCTTTTTAATATATATTTTCCCGTTTTCTCATTATTAAGAAACAGCTTTGAATTCCTGTAAGGTACTGTTGCATTTCACCACTTCCTTTAGAAATTTTGTAGCAATTTTCAAAGGAGAAGAAACAGTTGAAGAAAACAGAATTATAAATTGAGATAATTTGTTCTATTAAAAAAAAAAGCTACCCAATTATCCTTTGTGGCAACCCTGTATATATGAAATCTCCAACGTAAAATAAGCTATATCTTCGCATGATAACGCAAGCTGGAAAATCCTAAACTAGCTCCTTAAAACTTTAAATAGTGAAATACAAATTATTGCCAACTACTTTTTTACCAGAAGTTCAGTTCTTTTTAGAAAGAAAATCCGCCTTATCTTTCCCATTTCGCTTCTAGAGAAAGGGTGGACTCAATTTCTGACATCTGTGCTCTCACCAGAAGGGGGCACTGTTGAATGATGCTAACCATCTCCTGCCAGCAGTTGCTGAGACAGACATCCCAGTCTTCCAAGGTTTCAAGACTTTCCCCCTCAGTCTTTGGAAGTACCTACCCATCTTTCCCACTCCAGTATATTATTATAACTTAACCTCAAATAATCTAAAAATCTAAAACAAAGTTAAAGAATTTTGGAATCATGAAACAGCCAGGGGAATATTTTATTTTTATCAAGGGGACAATATCAGGAAAATGAGCACATTCAGCTCAGTTTGATTGTGAAGACTATTTTAATTACGTTCATATATAACAAAGTTTATCAACCATCCCATAATCTTTGGGTATAGTCACTCTACATTTTACCAACAGTGTTAAATATTTATTAGAACATTATCAGGGATTGGATTTACTGGAAGTTAACGACAAGATCACTGTGCATATGACTGAGAACACATTGCTGCAGTATAGGAGCACTGGGAAAAAATTTATAAAAACGCAGACAAACTCAAGAGATGTAAATACTGCTCTAGGGTCTTACGAAAAAATCGTAAGACATCAACGTCATTGAAGTCCAAATGTTTGGTTAACATTTCATCTCCAAATCACCCACAGCCATGCAGGTTGAGACAACCCCCAAACTCTGTGTATATAATGTAGAAGGCTACCTCTCGATTGCCAAATAGTGTACCCCCTCCCCGGCACCAGAGTCGGCTCCAGGCCAGGTCATCCACCTGCTGACTAAATTCCACTCTTGTGTTATGAATGACAGTAAGAGAAAATATTTTCAAAGAAAGCACAAAAGCAAAAACTTTAAAGAGATTGGGTAATGTCTTAAGTTCTAAGAACCCCGGTCTCAATCAAATGAGACACATGCTCATACAGGTGATCGGCAAAAGGCTTTACGATGAAAACATGCACCAAGTTAGGGATGCCTTTGGCTACTGAGAAAGTGATACCTGTAACAAGACTTTCCATGATAGTTAGATCTCTGACGTTCTAATTTGGAAAACAGCAAAGGGACAAACTTCATTCAATTCAAAAATGGGAATGGCTTTCAAACTGTGGGCACTACATGGAATGCACCTCGTATCGTGATGGGTGTAGTCAGCATGAAATACGCGTTTGAAACGCAGAAGGGCGAGGGAGAGGTGCACGATTTCTACTCCTCTCTCTAACTGGTACCCGTTTGCTAACAATCCACTACGACATCGATCCATACCCCAATCGAGGAAAGAAAAAAAGAGAGGGAAGAAGATATGGCCCTAGTAGAGAAGGAATTTCTGCAGACTTATATTTCTTTTCAAATACATTTCGAATGGATATGCTCCCCTCCTCAACAAAACAATAAGCAAATAAACAAATTAGAAGACTTGGATTAATAAAATAGAACAAACAGGTATGTTCGGCCACGAAAATGGGTACTTCAAGTTGTAGAATCTACCCTAAATTTCATAAAAGAAATAGTGAGCGTTATTTAATTGGAATGATTTTTGTGTGGAATAGACCAAAAGTTGAAGGCCAAGTTAAATGACCTCTAAAAATCTGTGATTTTTATGTTTCTATAACAAAAGCATGTTCTCTATACAAACTTAGGAATCTACTTATTATATAGTAAATAATCAGTGTGACTAAATAATAACTAAATAGTAAAATCATGCATTCAAACCCATTATTTCCACAATAAACCAAACCAGTACAAATGGACAGGTGTACGGACAGACAGACGGAAGCTCCAAATGCCCTCACATCAAAACTACTTCCAAGGGCTAATGAAAGGATTAATATTTCATATCAAAAGTCTGAAAATAAGAGTTGTCATTAGCATTCAGTGATTACAAAAAGTTAATGTAATTACAGATTATTCTTCAAAAGAAGCATAAATGAATGAGGGCACGTAGCAATTAACCGCCTCTCCCTCACACCTCCAAGGAATTTCAGCTTGCTCTAGGAGTATGTGTGTGATCTACACACACATATGCCCATGGATGTAGATGCAGATGCAGATAAAGAGAGAGAAAGGGTGTCGCTTACCTCTGTGTCTCTGAACCTGTCTTCATAATCCAATCTGTCCTTCTCTACAGCCGTCAGTTTTAACTTCAAGTTCGATATCTCAGCCATCAGATCCAACTTCTGAGTTTCCAAGGACGTCCTACTCAGAAGCTCCTATTAGAATTTAAGAGATACATTCAAAAGTTGTTTCATGATAAATAGCCACATATGGATGTGTCTCCCTTATGACTGCAAACCCGTAACTATCAAATAGAGGATGTGATGAAGATTAACTACTAACCAGATACAAATTAGTTAACCTTCATTAAGCAGAACTAAACACGTGTCTGCTTATTGGGGAGACATATTATGTAGACACCCACATACATAAATCTGATATATTATGATAGCACTGACGATGACGATGATGATCTGTTTGCCATGTACCAGACACTGTTCTGACATGTATTTACTGGTTCAAGCCTCAAAACAGCCTTCTGAGGTAGTAACTCATAAGAATAACTCATGAATTATCCTTATTCAACGGACAGGAAGCCGAGGAACAGGGAGGTTAAGAATTTGCCGAAAGTCACCCAGCACGGAAATGGCAGGGACTCAAACCTAAGGGTCTTGCTCCATGTGCGCTCTACCCACTGTGCATAGTTCCTCTTGTGTGAGCACCGTGTGTGCACAAGGTTGTCCCTGATAAGGGTCATGTGTGCTATTTCTCTTTCTTCTTAATCGTACAAATATGCTCATGGCTGGGACTTAGGAAACCATCCGAAAGCATAAAGAAGAAAATGTTATCCTATTAATATTTTATTTCAGATTCAAATTAATGAGCACTTTCTACTGTGTGTGTGACTTGGGGCCCTGCTATCTAGGCTTGTACTTAAAATATGCCAGCCTGAGTGAACCACGGAATTTACCGCTCCATCGGAGCAAACATGGTGTATGAATGGAGCATCTCAAACGGATCAGCAGGGAAATCCCACCTGGGGACCAGCTTCGTACATACCTGCTGCAGCATTTCCTCTGTGGCATTCAGCTTCTCCCGGTGCTCTTCAAGACAGAACTCCAAATCTCGAATCTTTTCTCCCTGGGCCTCTACCTGGTCCGTTAGCACACTCACCTGTATTTAGAGCAGAACACTGCAATGGATTAGGAAGAATTTGGGTCCCGCTACAAACTTTCCTTCTCTAAACACAACAGCTGGGATGCCCGCACCACTCGTTTGGGTGGAGAGGGGAATAAATCCGAGAATTAGAGGACAGCAGCCCTTTACTCTCCTATCTATGTGGTGCTTGCTGATCTGAGGACTCCCACCCAGCATTTAAGAAAGTTAGGGCTGACTCGGGGTGTGCAATGCTTTGCAGGTTGAAAGCATTGCAACCATTGTGAGAGGAAGCGTGTACACAAATCATCTTCTTTGGTGGGTGGGGAGGAGGGGATGGGGTGGGGGCAGGAGGTCGTATCAGAGATTATGACAGGAAGTGGAGTTAATGTTTAGAGAAGTCATCAAGGATGGCTTAGGTCTGATACTTCATAAGGAATAAAGAAAAGAATCCAGAGAGTTCCAATTCCATGAGATATTTCATCATCACATTATCCACAGATGTGGTCAAAGCCAGGGTGTAACTCAAAGGTCCACGAGAAGCCCCTGGGTTAGTCCTTCAGCCTCAGTGCTTGCGGCAGATCTCTGTGTTTCCCCAACAATCACCAGCCTGGTGACCCTACCTCGTTTGGCTCAAAATAGCAAGGTGAAAATACCTGTCAAGCATTTAAGACGGCATGGATGGTCCTAGAGGGCACTATGCTAAGTGAGGTGAGGCAGACAGAGAAAGACAAACATTGTATGATCGCACTTACATGTGGGATCTGTGAGAACAAAACAAGCAAAACAGAAATAGACTCACAGGCACAGAGAACACACTGATGGCTGCCAGAGGGAAGGAGGGTAAGGGAGTGGGTGAAAAAAGGAAGGAAATTAGGAGGTACAAATTTCCAGTTATAAAGCAAATAAATCAAGGAGATGTAGTGTGCAGCACAGAGTATACAGTCAGCAGTATCGTAACAACATTGTATGGTGAGAGGTGGTTAGTAGACAGCGTGGTGATCGCTTCATAAGGAATGTAAATGTTGAACCATCACCTTGTATACCTGAAACTAATATAATATGGTATGCCAACTATACTTTAAATATATAAAAATACACAGCAAGGGGAAAATTAACATTCTGAAGAAGAAAACTCAAATTTAGCTTACAAATAGGACTCTACCACTCACTTTATTTGGCCCATGGTATTATTTTTTAACTGAAATATACATATTCAGATTCAGAAGTACTTATTCAGATTTATGAGTATATACTATAAATATATATAGTATAAAATCAGAATTTCTGCTACATATTAAAGAATCAGATCAGATGACAATGTGCCTGTCACCAGACTGGCCCTTGAAGAGCTGAGGCTGATGAAGGGCTGCTCACTCTAGACTGGGCATGCGCACCCTCACTCTGCCACAGTCCCCACCACTCCCTATTGTATACTGATGGCCCACCGCATTCTGTCTATTACCAGTCTGGCTCCTATAAGCACCTGAATTTGTCATCCCAATTTAAAATGGTCTTTGTAAGTATGTCATGAAGAAAGAACAGCATTTAAAAATCACTTGCCTGAAGAACAAGGGATTCTTTATCATTTTCTAAACGTGCTAGCCTTTCTTGATACACATCTCCATTCGCGGGTAGGTGTCCATTTGTCTGAAAAAGGAAGTGATACAGATAAGGCTGACCTTCTTTGAGATAGAACTACTGTGGGTAAATAAAAATTGGCATCTGTTTTGAAACCAAGGAACCTGAATTGAACTTAGCACAGCTGTGACGGACTGCCATTGACAGACAATACAAGAATATAACTTGGTTCAGTTACCTCAAAACAGGTAAGACAGACGCGTTAGGCATGGTTTCACCAACCAAACAAATTCTCATCAGACAGAAAACAATGACCTAGAAGGAACAGTGGCCACTGATGCTCAGTGACAGCAGGTACGCACCCGGGGCGTGCAAAGCTTGGGGAGTGTGTGGTCGGTCACAGAACCCCTAATTTTCCCCCGAATGCTCGATGCCACTAATTCTGAGTGGAGATAGTGGGAATGACCTGAGATGCCCTTTTGTTCCTCCCCTCTCCTCCCAAAGACCCAAATCCAGGACCGCAAATGCCTCCCTTTAAAGAGGAGACAACAGGGGCAACTCACACCACAGGCTCCCTCCTGCTTCAGTCTCCAAATCATGGGGCAAATCTGCCCTTCCTCTCTGAAGCCTTTCTCTCCCCCGACCCCAAAAGCTTAAACGCTCAGTACACAATGACTCCCCCGGCAGCACCGACTAGCCGTGCTCATTGGAGATTTATCGCTTTCTGTCCTGAATTCACTAATACTTGTGAGTTTGCTGTTCAGATAATGACCTTAGGCCACACAAACCGGAGTCACCCTGTGACCTCCACAGAATCCGGCCCAGCGCCCTCCTTCCACTAGTGCTCCTTCCCTCTTCCCCTGCCTCCCAGCCCATCCCCTCCACTTTTTATCAGACTTGGGTGCTCTCCTGTGTGGTATAAATGCTAAAGGAAGTATAGATTGGGGAAGCCAGTGAGATTGTACTCCTCAGTCATATTATATATGCAAGGCATTAAGGAGGCACATGAAGAGGCTTACTGAGAGCCGACAGCATAAAAATGTCATTTTGAAATGACATACTAGTATATGCGGTATATCCCTTGTTATCCATTTAAATATTTCACAACCATATAATACGTAATCCCAATAGAATTTCCTGATTCCCCATTCACATACAACAGAAATAAAAGCCAGTGGAGTCCCAAGTGGTCAGATGTGCATCCTTAAACTGTGCGTCCTTACCGACCCGTCCCATCTGATGTGACATCGATTATTTTTCCAGAACTAACTGGTATTGTTTTCCTACCTTTCCAATTAATGCAGTTTCCAGTATATATTCTGGGAATAACAAAAGTTATGTGTTGAAAAAAAAAAACACACACAAAAGTAAGTTTTAACAAAAACGGAAATTTCAGGATGTTTCTTCTAAAAACTACACACACTGGATATATCTCCCATGAGGCCACAAAAAAAAATCAGAAGCTAATTTAGTACGCATGCAATGTATATGCAGAACGGATAAAATTTTAACATCAGCTGCTTGTCCACATACCTGCACCACTACCACAGCATAATTCTGTTCACGTTGGAAACGGAAGTGCCCAGAATTAAATTACAAGTATTATGCGGGGTCTGATGGAGCGGCCTGGATGGCTCCCATTCCTGGGGACTACCATGAAATGAAATTTATGTAACTTCTTGAGGACAGCTTTTTGGACAAAAGCCAGGATGCATAATGCATGTTCTCAATCTAAGCAAGTGCTGAGACTGGCTCTCCACAGTTTTAAATTCCTCATTTTGATTAAGGATATCAGCAGGCACCTGCTTTTAAATCCCCACACAAGGAATATTTTATCAACAAATACATTTCATGAAGTAGGAAAAAAAAAGGGTTCCTGCTCAGTGAGGATACAAAGCCAAAGTCATCTTTGTTCTGCCTGAAGTAAATTAGAGCGAGATTAGAGGTGTTTCTACAGCAAGTTCCAGAACAGTCTGCTTCATGAAGCCACAGCATATCATGTGGAAACATAAGATGTTCCAAAACCCGTCCTACAAAGGTGTCCTAAAAGAATCACAAATACTAAAACCTGAGTCACAATGATAATACTCACGTTTCTCAACAGTGCATTAATATTTACAAATGCTTGTAATGCTGAGTATTTTAATTTAAAAAATTTTATTTATTGATTTGAGAGAGCACGCACACACATGCACATGTGAGAGAGAAGCACTGACTGCTGTCCCACTTACTCATGGACTCGTTGGCTGAGTCTCGTGCGTGCCCTGACCGGGATCAAACTCACACCCGTGGAGTATCAGATGATGCTCTAACCAACTGAGCCACCGAAAGTCACTATAGGGACATAAAGCCAGAGAGCTACCACAGGAGTAGTTACAAACTTTTAAAGCGCTGTGTTGACTTATTCCAGTAGGTAAAGGTCTCATCTATTCACATCCTTATCTATACTTCTGCCAACACAAAAAAGTGAGAGAGAGGTGAATTCCACTGGGCAGAGAGCCTGCCGCCTTCTTTCTTTTTCCAACGCCTGTGCTCTGCCTACCAGACCACTCGCAACCTCCCCGAACACATAACGCACCCTCACTCACGCACTGCATTCCTTCTGCCTGGGCTGTTCTCCCCACCCTGCCTCCCTCCCTCCTCGTTCCTTAAGGTCGACCTCAGTGGGGCCCGGCGTGTGAAGTCTCCCTTGAATTACATGTTCCCTCACGTGCCAGTTATAGCATCCAGACGAACCTACACAACAGCAGGCGTCACAGGGAATACACTTTCTAAAAAGTGCTTAAGTGTTTAACAGCCCAGGCCAACGTTCTAAACGGTTTATGTAGATTATCTCCGCTAATCCTCACAACCCGACCCTGTATGCAGGTCTCCCCAGTGCAGTGGTCTGACTCCAAATCCTACCCTCTAAACTACTGTGCCGTACTGTAAGGTTTAGCTCGCAGAGTCTAGTTTAGACATCGACTCTGTGTAGTTAGCTTTATTATGAATATATTCTTTCATTCCATTTGTTGTTTATTGCTAGCTTTCAAAATGTTTTATTATTTTCTTTTTTCTTTTATTTTTCAATAACAGTTTACATTCAGTATTCTCTATTAGTTTCAAATGTATAGCCTAATGGTTAGAAAATCATGTACTTTACACCAATACACTCTTGATTTCATGATTCTAATCTTTAAATTCAGTATCAAGAAAGGAAAAGTATCCCTGGCTGGTGTGGCTCAGTGGACTGAGTGCCAGCATGTGAACCAAAGGGTTGCCAGTTCGATTCCCGGTCTACGGCACATGCCTGAGCTGCAGGCCAGGTCCCCAGAAGGGCGCATGCAACAGGCAACCACACATTGATGTTTCTCTCCCTCTCTTTCTCCTTTCCATCCCGTCTCTCTAAAAATAAATAAAATCTTTAACAACAAAAAAGTAAAACACAGTCCTCTAAAGCCACTTTAATTAATGTTCTCTCTAGCTACCAAAGAAACATCTATATAACATGAATAATGATCACAGTGTGCAAACATTCATGGCCTGCTCCCCACGACTCACTGCACTAGGAAGAGGCTGGCGGGAGCCTGAGTCCTTCAACCATGAATGCTGCAGTCGCGTCTCCTCTGGGTCCCGCGCGCAGTACGGCACCTCACGCCCTACTGTCCAGAGTCAGGGAGCGCGACACCCGCGATGGTGGAAATGAAGCCCCTGGGCAGAGGCCCTGCTCCACTCCCCTGTCCTCTTACATGATGGGATGGAGTCAGGGCGGCGAGCCCCTCCCCTTGAGCTGTAAATAATCATCTCGGGGCAACACCACTGCCCTTGGGGCCAGAGGAGCGTCCCTCCTGAACAGCTGCTGTCCCTCTGTGCTACAGCACCTCCGACTCTGGTTCAGCCCTGCCAACAGCCCACTTGTCTTTCCCTCTGAAATTTCTCCTGCAGTTCCAAAGAGGAAATAAGATGCCATGGCAATAGGGTCGCCTCTTGGGGAAGCCCTCTATTTTTTTCAAAGATCTCATCATCTCTGCTCAAAAAGAAAACCAAAGGGGAAGTAAATCTCACACACACTTCATCACACCCAAAAAGCCCAAACATGACGGTCTCCTAGGAAAGACATCCGTTTATTCAATGTCAGAAAGAGCATGAAAGGCTGAAACTCAGAATAAGCCTGAATGTAATTCCGGACTTTCCAAGTCAAGATTACAGATGTGGTCAAAATCAGACTATGGTTTTTATTTCTGGGTTTTGTTTTTCTGAGCTTAAATTTTCTCAGTGATTGTCTTCCAGAAATAGATGGCCTCTTCTTCACTAAACAGCCCACTGGGGCAAAAACAAGTGCTCTGGAGCGAGAAACCTCATAGCAGGAGGCCAGCTCCTGAGATCACCACTCCGGAAAAGTAACTGTTTACATCTGAAACGCTGGCCAGCGAAGCGAATGACAAGTGCTTTACCTGCCAGTCTCATGAGACGTATCCCGAGAGTGCTTCCCTTGGAGAACGTGGGTGTCTGTGGCCCTAGTATCAACTGCCACGACGCAGTGGCTATCCCGGCACACCGCTGACACAGGCATGCACACGCCTCCTTTCTGTGCTTCCACGGCCAATCCGTCCAGGGTGCGTTAGACAGACTACCTCAGGGTTTCCTAAGAGTTTCTTTTACACGCCTTGATTAGGGGAGATGGGCTGGAACTCCTTCTCGCCTACTTTCATGCCCACCACCATCCCCCAAAGTGGCACTGGGGAGAGGGGGACGTGTTGCGACTACATTATCCTGGTCACAGGTACACTCCAAAGTCCCCTGAGTTACAGAACAAAAGAGAACGGAAGGTCCCTAGAAGCTAAACCCCAGCTTCTACTGCAGTTGCGTACCACATCCATCCACTCATCTATTTATTCATGAACTTATTCGGTATTTACTGAAAGAAAGCCAGCTCTGCAACAGGATGCAGACGCAGCAAAAGAATCTCTCTTCAACTTTGGGAAACGATAGCGTGAAAAGAAAAAAGACAGTCCCTATTTTTCTTGCCACTTATTCTTTCTTAACTCACTTTCCTAAAAGAAGAGACATCTCTTTCTGTTGAATACAAACAAAAACCAGTAGCCTGGATTTCACTGAAAGTGCCTCCCTCACGTATCACGGCGCTCTCTCAACTGAGAATCTGCTGGCTCGATCCATTTGTTCTCCTGTCTCTGCACACTTTTCATGGATGTTTACCAGAAGCCAAAGGGGAAACAGCTTCTACTTCAGCCAGGATGTCTCAGTGAGACACTGCATAACTCAGACCATTGTGCCCTCACACGGGATACAATCTGAAGATGGACCTCGTTTGCCAAGGCTTCAGAAAACACTCCCCTGAGGCACACAGGTGAAGACAAGCTGGCCAGAGAACAGCGGGGGTCGGGGGATGGCTGGCCTGGAATGGACTGCATGGCTGCATGTCAGGGACCGCGGAGGACAGCCAGCTACCCTGACAGAACATGTCCCGTGTCTGAACTCTTTACAAATGTTTTTATTTTTGCAAAAACTTTTTTAAAAAGGGTACACTTTGAATACAACTTATTTTTAATAGAGAAATGAGACAGCATTATCATGGTGATTTAACTCTCCTTATCTCATGGGCTATGAGGCCTGACTTGGGGTTATTACCATCAGCAGTCTCACTCGCTCTGCCGAAAACTGTATTATCTTCGTAATCTCTGCTGACTTTGAGATTGCCTCATACTTACAAATGCCAAATAATCAGGCACTTCTGGGATTTCATGACCTGATCAAGGTCACGAGCCTCTCAGCTTCATCTATTGGAAAAATAACATGAGGGCAACTCATCACGTTAGACCTAAAGTAGCAAAAATCATTTGCTTGGCTCAAACAAACATATTTTTCTATTTGTCCTCTTAGACTTGGAGTTTGCTAAAGCACTGTTAATACTAGTCTTCAACTTCTGAATCTTAAAAATATAATCATTCATTTCTGGAAGGCTACAGCTATGGCCACCCTATCAAACAAATTCATTCTTGTAGATTTACCCCTTCACTGTAACAGGCAACTAGTGTTACTATTTTCTTTTTTCTTATCCAGCTTCCGATCATATAAAACCATTAAATGCACAGCAGATGGTAGTACTGCAGGAATAACCTGCATCCTCCAGGAAACCAGGGCACCTCCCTGGCTCAGGCAAAATAATAATTAGAACTGCAAATGCCCAGTTGAACTAATGAGAAAATTAGTATCAGTCTTAAGTAGTGTACTCTTAAGTTGGCCATCATTAAACATGAAAGAAATCTTAATTATGCAACTAGTATGATTAATAAGTTTTTCTAAAAGATGGTGGATGCGCCCGAACTGGCGTGGTTCAGTGGGTTGGGTGGCGTCTCACAAAGCAAAAGGTCGCCAGTCCCACTCCCAGTCAGGGCACATGCGTGGTGGTGGGCCAGGCCCCTGGCTGGGGGCTGGAGAGGCCGCCGACCCACGTTTCTCTTGCACATCCATGTTTCTCCCCCTCTGTACCCTCCCTCCCCCTCTCTCGAAAAATAAATAAGTAAAATCTTTAAAATATTGTGGACACTTCTTCACAATCTGAAAGATGCCTGCATTCTTTTGTCAAAAAAGTAAACTATGTATGAGTAATCTGTAACCTAACTCCAAGGCAAAACTCTCTGATTCTTGACATTTACATTCCAGTGCGAAAGACAGAAAATAAATGATGTAACACGGCAAATCCGTAGCACACAAGAGAGTGCTAAGTGCTAAGAAAAAAATACAGCACGGAGATGTAGTAAAAAGAAAGAATGGGTAACATTTTAGGTAGGGTGGCAGGGAAGGCTTCTCTGAGAGCACAACTTTTAAGCAAATATCAGAAGACTGTGAGAAAACTAATCACACAGATATCTGGAGAAAAGAGCTCTCCGGGCATCGGAACAGCCAGTACAAAGGCCCTGAGGCCAGTTTGCCCAGCATGTTTGAGAGTCAGTAAGACTGTGTGAGAATCCGTGAGGAAGCTAATGTGCCCTGAGTGAAGTGAAAGAGGGGAAGTATAATGAGACATGAAGTCAAAACATAATGAGGAATGATTCCTATAGGGCCTTGCAATCCCGAGTGGCATCCAGCATTTACTCTGAGTGAGATGTGACCATCACTGGGAAGTTTCTGAACATGGACTGAAGGACATGATCTGATTTATATTCAGATCATCATCATCATTTTTACTCTTTTGCAGAAACACTTGAACAGAACAGATGGACCATGTGTTAGTAGAAATGCTTTTGGACACAAGATTTTGTTTTGTACAATGCTTGTTTTTAGACACAAATTAAAAAAAAACTCAACCACAGGTAGCCTTAAGCTATGGATGCCATTGACAACCTCTGGATGTGACCTAGGAATAGGTTCTTCTACCAGTATCAAATTCCTTTCCCATTAGGGGATGAATGATCAGAAAAATATGGGGTACAGAAGGGGTGAAATAGGAAGTAGAAACAGCCTAAGGAATATGCTAGAAAATGTTTTATTTTAGAACATGAAGCAATTCTCAAAAAAAAAAAAAAACAATAAACCCAGCAAACATGGATACTTCAATCTCTAGAGAAAAAATTTGCAATGCAAATGTAAAGTATAATAATAAGGTATCATGTATAACAAAAAACATTTCCAGCTGTCCAGTTTGTGTAGATGTACCACCACTAAAAAACGATAAAAAATAGGGAGACGTGTTGGCTGGGGACATAAGAACACTCAGCACGGAGTGGCCGGGAACACCAGGATCCGTGTTGCGTCAGGTGGACACGTAGCCGCAGGTTGTAGTGTTAAGGTTCCCACAGCAAAGAGCTTTCATTTCTATCACAGATGCAAAACTAGAATTTAATTCTTTCATACAATGTTCATTAGCTTTTATACAAACACAGTTAACTCATGAGCTTATTAATGTATATTCCTAAAAATTGAGTATCCTTTACATACTTACAAAATAATACCTTTCCTATCTTTCCCCTTGAGTATGTGTTTGTGACCTTCAGATTTTATGTGTCTGACACGTACTAAAACCACGGTATTTGCCATGCGTTCAGGCAGAAGCAGGGCTGCTGTGCCATCAGCTTTTGAGAAGGATGTCTGGAAAGAGGCCTCACTGTTCAGCCCGCCGACACCACTGAACTCGCACGCCGGGATTGAAATGATTGCCACCCACCACTAGATGGCACTTCATATCAAATACTGCTACAAACCTCCGTTGCTTTTTGAGAGTCTATTTAGACACCCTACTGCCTTCTTAGAACTGTCATGGGGTCCTTTTACAGTAAACGGCCCAATCGTACTGAGATAGTATCTATTACATGCAAGATTCTTTGTCTTCCAGGACTACCTGTTCAAAGCCACAAAGTCATTCGGTCACAATCTAAAAGCTGGTCCACTTTTAGAAGAATCAGGTGACTTAGATTTACTAGACCTCAGGAAATGTACATGAATAGCACTTTTTAAAAATAATCCTTAGAGTCAAAAGGGAATTTGGATCTCTTAAGGGCAAACTTGTTCTATATATTTTTTCTTGTTCTAATTGGCTATTCTATGTTCGAAATTTTGGAATAAGCAACAAAAGATTCGCAGCATGGGATCTGTAACATGAAGAAATCTGCCCAGTGTAGTGATTGCTGGGGGGAGGGGGTATAAGGAGACTAAAAGGTAATGCCGAAAATATATACATAATAAAGATTAAATTTAAAAAAAAAATTAAAAAAGAAGTCTACCATTTGACTCTGAAGCCATTCGATGAGCGTTTCTGCCGTTGAATCTGGGATCTGACATCTCAGGCCTTCCTTCTCATCGGTTTCCATCATCTCTAACAATCCGCGCAGGTCTTCCACCAGGTGCAGCGCGCGTAAGCTTCCCATGAACGGGGAGGTGGGAGACTGGCAATCAAAAATCCCATTGGGATATTCCAGGGCTTTAGAACCTAGGTTTAAAAAAAAATCACCGAGGAAGTAACAGGACTTAAATTATATAACACACCAAGGCTGAAGGTGGCAAGCAAGTCCAGTCACACTGAGGAATAACCAAAACAAGAACTGGGGAAAAGATAACTCGATCAAGTAAATCTCTCCAAGCATAGTTATCGGGCACAAAAGTTAAAACACATAACTGGTGGTAAATCTCAATGGTCAACAACTAACTGGCAGGCCACCAACTGCGTGGTACCGTAAGAGTGTGGTGGGCTTCGGTGTAAGATGTCCCGACAGGAAGGGACAAGAAGTGGATCAGTCCGGGTGGAGCCAGGCATTACAAAAACACAAACCTTAGGAACCATAAAGTCTTTAATTTTCCTATCAATAAAGTTGCATATTGAGGTGAAAACTGCATAGCACAATCTCAAAGGTAAGAGGGCCAGCCCCTAGGTAACTTGCCAGAATTTAATCTCTGAAGAAGTTCAACAAATTACATGTGTACATTTTATAAAAAATCATATGGAAGGTTTTTTTTTGTTTTAATCTTTATTTTTCTCCACCAGAGAAAATAGTTCTTGATTTTTAGAGAGAAAGGAAGGGAGGGTGAGAAACATGGATGTGAGAGAGAAACACTGATCAGTTGCCTCTCATATGCATCCTGATCAGGGACCAAACCTGTGACCTCAGCGTGTGCCCTGACCGGGAATCGAACACATGACCTTTTGGTCATAGAGGATGATGCTCCAACCAACTGGTCGGGGCTACATGTGAACATTTGTATATGAATGTGGGTGCAAGTGTATATAAACACTTCCCCCATGAACAACAAAATGGCAATAAATACATATCTACCAACAACTGACTCTAAAAAAACAAAATAAATGAATGAGCACAACAGAGAAAGACACAGATACGGAGTATGTTTTGAAGGTTGCCAGAGTGGAGGAGGGTTTGGGGGCTAGGTAAAAATGGTGCAAGGATTAAGTACAAATTGGTAGCTACTTAATAGTCACGGGGATGGAAAGTATAGCATAGGAAATATAGTCAATAATATTCTAATAACTATGTATGGTGCCAGGCAGCTACTAGAATTGTCGGGGTACCACCTTGTAAATTATGTAACAGTCTGACCACTATGCTGTATACCTGAAACTAATATAAAATAATATTGAATGCCAACAGTAATTAGAAAATAATTTTTTAAAGTAAAACTCTGGCCCTGACCAGGTGGCTTGGTTGGTTGGAGCATCGTCCCGTACACCAAAAGGATGTAGGTTTGATCCCTGGTCAGGGCACATACATAGATTACAGGTTCAATCCCAGGTCAGGAGGCAACAAATCGATGTTTCTCTCTCACATGGAGGTTTTTTCTCTCTGTCCCCGCTTTCTCTCTCTCAAAATCAACATGCATGCCCTCAGGTGAGCATTTAAAATATATATATTCTGGAAGGAAATGGAAAAGAGGGCCAAAGGGAACACCAGGGGCAACCCAAAGGTATTGGAGAAAGCCAATAAATGAAAATAAGAAAGTGGAAAGGTGAGACAACAATTGTATGAAAAAGCCGAGGCAGCAGAATAAAGGGCACAACTCCATCTCTTGGAGGGTGCGGGTTACCTGCTATAATACCATCCATCTGCTCCAGCGCCGCGGCCAGCATGTCGCTGGCATCGCTCATCATTTTGTTATTTGTCAAGGGCAAAGTCCAACCTGGATCTGAAAAAATAATGATATTATCGCTGCATCCTTTAATGACACATGCTTCCTGGCAGGTTTGATAATTCAACTTCAGATGACGACTCCACCTTGCAGGCAAATATAGAGAACTACTGAAGTAGGAGAGCTGAATTAACTGAATCATTTTACAAGCGGTAGCCAATCGTCACTCACTGTACAGCAAGACCGCATGCTGTACCTGGGTCAGTTAACACGACAAGTGAGATTGTGTTCTTGCGCTCGGGGTGTTTAGAATCCAGGAGAATGTGTCCCACAGTGCACTCTGCGGAGCTCTGGGCCTCCGGGAAGAGCATCGAGCTCGGCTGTGGAACCCTGCGCGGGGCCCTGAGGAACGCTGGGCACACAAGCCTTTCTGCCCGCACCGGCCCCAGCCAATGTCTACTCTCTCGACTTTGCCTTTTCTCTGTATAAGGATTACCGTAAGACTTGTCTAAGAGAATGGTTATCACTGTGGATATGAGGTCTGTCCGGAAAAAGGCCAGCCATTGTTAATATAACAAGAATGGTTTGCGCAACATCAATGTGACCTGGCAGCCAAGGAGAGTGGACTGGAATGTGCATGTGTGAACAATGACGACTTCACTGTACTAGTCAGTAGAGGCGGTAGATGCATTGACTGAGAACGTGTACTGTGTAGCTGTAGCATTCAAAATAACTGAGTGAATACAATGATTAATCTACATCACTTTTTGCATTAAGCTTGAACATTCCTCTGTGGAAACTATTTGCATGATTCAGAAGGCCACAGCTGTGGACAACTGGTGATTGGCAGCTTCATCATGACAACACTCCCACTCATGCATCACATCTCGTGCAGTTTTTTGGGGAAACATCAGGTCACCCAGGTGACTCAGCCACCCTACAGCCCAGATTTGGCACCATGTGACTTCTGGCTTTTCCCAAAACTAAAATAACCTTTGAAAGGAAAGAGATTTCAGACTATCGATTAAGATTCAGGAAAATACAATGGGGCAGCTGATGGCAATTAGGAGAACTGTGTGAGGCCCGAAGGTGCTTACTTTGAAGAGGACTGGAGTGTCACTGTCCTATGTACAATGTTTCTTGTTTCTTTTATCTTCCTCAATAAATGTCTCTATTTTTCACATTACATAGCTGGATACCTTCTGGTGTACCAAACACACACAAATCCACTGCTATTTTTTAATGTAACAATAGCTACCATGTATTGAGTGCCTATAGCGTCCCCCACACATTTAGTGAAATTACCCATAATCCTTAATCATGACAACAACCCTGTAAAATGGATAAATTCATCTCCATTTTATAAATGGCATCAAAGATGTTTGTTGATTTTTTGCAAGGAAACATGGCAAGTAAATATACCAAGATCTGATAGTTTTATGCTGAAATTGTCATAATCTACTCACTCTTCTACCCATTTTAAAAAATACATTGAATGTACCCTTATAAGAAATTGGATCATAGAAGGAAAAAGTCAAATTACGTGGTTTTCAATATAATTAATGCACTTCTGGTACTAGACTACGAACCCAGATAAGTTCTCCCAAGAGGCTACATAAGGCCCCTGCTACTCTGCAGATCCTGTAGTGTGACGAACGCCTGGGAAATGCAGGGTGTGCGGCTGGACAGCAACCTTTGCCCTTTGCTTCCAAGCAGCCAGACCTCACTTACCACTTCATCTGCACAAACGTATTTACAGTTCTGATAAACAGCGTCTTGGATCAGTTCTCTACGTGCACTCATTTTAATTATATGCCATTTAATCACTGTGAAATATTACTTTGAGTTTACAGTCCCTATAGATTTCATCTAAGAATTTCCCAGAGCTTGACTCACTTCCGGAGGCATAACATACCACTCCCGTGTTATGTGGGGATACTACGGCACAAAAACACCCGAGGCGTGCACCTACAGTTACCCAGAAATCAGGGGGTTAACAAGCCAGGTTATGAACCTAGGTAGTTCTCAAAAATGTGCTTGCACACTGAGCTAGTCCAGAGAAGTGGGGCATAAATTTAATAATCACCCTTCAGGCTGGAAAACTTAAAATGTGAAAATTGAGAACATAAAGGATTAGGCTGAACAGCATACAGCCCTTTCCTTTCATATAATTAAGTAGCTTGCATTCCCTTTCATTTTAAAAGCTGCACTTCAAAGAGCTCTAGATAACGTGAGTGACACACGTCCGGCCCAGCTATGAACATGGGAAATGCTAATAAAACAAAGTAAAGCTTACATTGAAAAAACTCTCAGTGCCTCACCAAACCAGAGGAACAGACGCTCCTCTCTGTGAGCGACTGCATTCTGTGTAGAGTGCGAACACTCCCAGGTATGGCAGGCCGTTATCTACGTCTGCTCTGTTCTGTTCTGAGCCTTTCCCACACTGCGGCATGGAGGTATGAGGATGCAGGCCATGCCTGGACTGATTTTTTAAAAAATTCGCAATTCTTCAGAGACCATTCTTTTGTTTAATGTCATGAAACTATGATGACAGTGTTTCACTGTTATAAAAGCTTATAAATGCTTGCTCTTGATCTCTATACTTATCACATAACACCCTGCATGTAACACTAAGGAGAAGAGATACAGTAAAAACAATAAATATGTATCCAACATGGACAAGGTGGTAGGTGCTAAGGGCTAAAAATGGAGCAGGATAAGAGGTCAAGAGTTTGGAGGGGTTTGCAAATTAAATAGGGTGGTCACAGAAAATGACAGATTCAAAGGTCAAAGATCTCTTGAATAAATTAAAAGTAGTTAAGTATAGGTGGCCAAGTTCTGTGATATTCCAAAAATAGAAATCAATAGAAAATGAGAGGGTGATAGCATTAACAGACCTATAACACTTTTAACCAACGAAAATACAAAGAGATGTTTAATATATCAAAGAATATAAGACATTGTGATACCCTTTTATATATTTTGTCAGTTGGCAAAAAAAAAATCTAACACTATCAAGCATGGTAGAGGATGTGGATTCATAGAATCTCTTCTAGAATGGTGGTGTGAACGTAAAATGGGCTAAAATTAAACATTCACTTTCATTTTAATCTAACAATATTTACTCCAAGGTATATAACCATGAGCAATACACAAATATTCATAGTAGGACTCTTTACGAGGACAAAAATTATAGAAACAGCCCAAATGTCCAGCAACACGAGAAGAGATGGATAAACTGGTATACTTGCACAATGGAACTACATTCAATTGTCAAAACTAAAGCAGCATATGTATAGTATGGACAAATCTATGCAATATAATAGCAAATAAAAAAGTTCCTGATAAATTCAGCAAGACTCGTATAAAGTTAAAAATAATTAAATATATGTATAAAATACCTATAGACTCAATATAAGTACACACAAAGAAGAAAGGGAATGATAAGATGAAATTCAAGATGATGGTTACCCCAAGCCAGGGACATAGGGGAACAGACTGAAGACAAGACACATAGGGACATGTGGTTACGGTCAAGTTTTTGAGTTAGGTAATAGATTCAAAAGTAGTTATTATAGTATTAAAAATGACAAAATGGGAATTCTACTGCTGATACTGGTGGAATAGATTTTAACAAACTGTTCCACAAATAGCAATACAAAACAATGGATGAAACATAAAAAAAAAAATTCTGAAAAAATTAGAGAGCCACCAAAAGCAGGTAGAAACTGGAGGCAATTTGGCTCTTGGGACTCACATTTACACATCTTTCCACCTGTGGGCACTTCTTAGACCCTGTGGTGCAGAGCAGAGTGGCTGAGGCTCCTGAAGAAAGTCATAACCTTATTGGTTCAAAGGATGGAAGGAGGTGATGTCCTTCCCTTACGTGTGAAGCTGTGCAATGCTAATGCATGGCGCACTGTGGTAAGTTAACGGCACACAGGCTCCACCAGCGTAGGGCTTGCTCGCGTGCGGGTGGTGGGGTACGTGGATGATTCCCGAGATGGACAGCAATGTGAGCATTTCCCCTAAAATGCCCAATGGTGTGCTGGAGTGTGATATTGTTAAGTTACACAATTACATGTTTATGATTTCGTAATAAAAGATTTTATAATAAAAGAGGGGTGTTATCTGTGCCAGGCTCTGTATAATGTAAACCCTGAAAACTACGAATGAAAGGGACATAAATAAAAAGCCAATTAGGTTGATAAAAGAGAATACTAATAAAATCCTCAACTGATTCAACGAAAGGTGATAAAGGCGGAACCGTGGACAGATGGGAGAAAAAGAAATCAAATGGCAAGATGGTGGATTTCATTCCAACCATACAAGGGAACATTTTTTTTTTAAAGATTTATTTATTTATTTTTAGACAGAAGGGAAGGGAGGGAGAAAGAGAGGGAGAGAAACATCAATGTGTGGTTGCCTGTCACGTGGCCCCCACTGGGGACCTGGCCCGCAACCCAGGCATGTGCCCTGACTGGGAATCGAACCGGCGACCCTTTGGTTCGCAGCCCACGCTCAATCCACTGAGCTACACCAGCCAGCCAAGGGAACATTTTTCAGCCAAAGTTAGTGAACCTGAATGTAAACTACGGACTTTGGTTGACAATGACATGGCAATGGTGTTCTGCTGATAGTGACAACCTGGCGCCACATTGGCGTGGGCTGCGTGGGCGGCGGGAGGCTATCGCTCAGGCGGATTCTGCACTTGCCATTCAATTTTGCTGTGAATCTAAAATTGCTCTAAAAATGTGGGGTGGGGGGGCGTGCAGGGAGAAGTACTGATACATCAACATGGGTGAAATTTGAAAATATTTAAGTTAAAGAAGCCAGTTACAAAATACTGTATTTGGGTATTTACTGTATTTGGGTTTTTTGGGGGGGTCTCTCCTTGTCAGGGAGTTTATTTACGAAAAATTGTGTGCTTATCCTTACATGTTTAAACTTCAGTCACCTTCAAAGTACTCTCCATTTGATGCAACGTGCCCCTCAAGGTTTTGCCACTGCTCTAACCAGTTTTTTAACTCGTCAATTTTGATACCTTTCAAGTGCTTCCACTGTTTTTTGCTTTATCTCTTCCATATCAGCAAAACATTTCCCTTTGAGGACTTATTTCATCCAGGGAAACAAATAAACAAAAAAGTCACTTGGGGCAAGGCCAGGTGGGTAGGGAGGTGGGGCATGGGGGTCATGTTGTTTTTTGATCAAAAACTGATGAACACTCAGCACAGTGTGGGCAGGTGTGCTTATAAATCACCCATCATAAAATGAGTAAATGCACTGAAAGAGTCTCCAAAAAAACTCACTGAAGCCAAATGCAGCCTCTAACACCACCACCAGCTGTGACACATGGGTTCTTAGAACACTCACCTACCAGGGGAAGCTTGTACCACAAGGCACCCACCCTCCAGAAGATAATTCTGGCTTTTTTGAGGTCCCCCCTCATATATGATTCTATTTCTATGAAATACCCAGAACGAGGGCATCTACAGAGACAGAAAACAAATTAGTGGTTTCCCAGGGCTAGTGTTGGGGAGAGTACTGGGGGAAATACGTGGGTGATAGCTAAAGCACACAGGATTTCTTTTTAGGATGGTGAAAACATTCTAAAATTGACAGTAGTGTTAGATGCATGTATCTGTGAATATACTAAAAAGCACTGAATTTTATACTTTATTACTTTTTTAAAGATTTTATTCATTTATTTTTTTAGAGACAGGGGAAGGGAAGGAGAAAGAGAGGGAGAGAAGCATAAATGTGTGGTTGCCTCTCACATGCCCCGCACTGGGGACCTGGCCCACAACCCAGGCATGTGCACCAACTGGGAATCGAACTGGCGACCCTTTGGTTCATAGGCCCGTGCTCAATCTGCTGAGCTATATCAGTCAGAACTGAACTATATACTTTAAGTGGGTGAACTGTATGGTATATGAAATACATCTCAATAAAGCTGTTATAAAAAATCACACAAATAATTACTTTAAATGTAAATGCAGTAAACACTATTAAAAATCAGACTGGGGTTAAAAAAAGACTTAACTATATGCTGTTAATACAGAAATACACAATGAAAGAATAAAAAATGAAATACTTTGAACACAGTAAGCTGAGGAGAGCAGAACTGACTATATTAACACAAGAAAAATGGCTCCCAATCAAGAAGAATTACTGGAAAGAAAGGGATTTTATAACGATAAGAGTCAATTCACCAGGAAGTCATAACAATTACTACTTTATTTTTGCATCTAATACAGAGACTCCAAATACTTCAGGCAAAAAATAAGAAAAAGCCCCATACAATTAAGAGAGAATTATAGAAATTAAGCCAACTTATATTTAATATAATTGTCAATATTATTAGATTTAAGTCTACTCTCCTGCTATTTCCCTTTTGTTTGTCTCATCTGTCATTTGTTCCTCCTTTTTGACCTTTTGCAATGGTAGACAAGGTAGGAAAAAACTCCAATAATAATACAGAAGGTTTGAACAACACCATCAACCATCTTGACCTAATTCAATTTATAGAACAAAACACTCAAATACAGACTCTACATTATTTTCAAGTCTACATGTTATATTCACCATGACAAGCCATGTATGCAAGGGCACAAAATAAGTCTCAATAAATTCCAAACAGGCTTTAAAGGACTACACTGAAGAGTAAGAACACAGATCTGAAGCAGTGAAGTACTAATACTAAGAATAGAATTTCCATATATATTAAAATTCTGACTTGCCAATGGCTTGAGATATTTTAGAGGCAGCCTAATTGCGTGAACATCTGTGTTGATAAAGCTATGCCAATTGTCATGGCTGGGTCAGAGTATGTCAAAAATAGAAAGGCTAAAATAAAAAGGCTTCAGAAAATCCCATGCTCTCAGAAAGATTTTTCTATATCCCCAAAAACATTTCTGAGAGGAGGACTCCCCTGGGCGTTCTCACATACTTCGCGCCGTGGAATGTTACTCCAACGCAATGAACTCTTACTCCACAACAAAAAAGTCAGAACTGCTGATACACACAACGTCGTGTTGAGCAAAAAAAGACAGACATAAGTGACTATGTATTGTATGATTCCTCTGACATGACACTCAAGAACAGGCGATGTCTGGTGACAGAGAGTAGAATGATAGTTGCAAAAAGTGGCAAATGATGAAAGGAGACACTGGGGAACTTCCAGTGCAGGATGTCGATTGAGGTGCTGGTTACGCAAGTTTATAAATTTGTCAAAGCTCACACACTATACGTTTGAGGTGTGTGCGTTTCACTGTATGTAAATTTCATCTCAAATTTCAAAAAGTAGGAATGCAGATGATTGTTAGAAATTAAAAATTACATTTTAAAAATGAACTAAATAAGTGCATGAATTAATATAAGGAGGAAGTGCATAGACCTACAGTGATAACACATCACAAACCAAGGATAACGAATAATCCAGTTGCAGATCTGAGGTTCATAACAAAAGACCTTGAACATCCAGGTGCCTTTGTGGTAATTCTTTGCTTACCCAGAAACCTGCTGACTACAACTTGATTTTATGGGTGGACAAAACCATTCAGAAAATTAAAACTTTAACGTCCAATGATAATATCAAAATGATTTCTGGATTCTAAAGAACTAATATATACTTCTTTGAATGACTTGCTAAAGGAAAAGGAACCAGGAAATACAACTATCACAACAAAGGAAATGGGTTTGGATTTAAGGTCATGGTTCAAACCGCAGACACCCCTTACTTGTCCTGTGATGTAAACAGAGAAGACAAGCACTGTTTGCAGGAGTCCCAGATCTAGTGATTTCCTATTCCAATGGCTTAATAAAAATAAGTTTGGAAAAGTGTTAGAAAAGCAATCTCCTGGGAATAATATTTATATATTAGAGTACGGGACAAAAAAATATTCAACAGAAGCAAGTTTTGGGTATATTTCAAGCTTGGTCAGGACCCATTTAGAGCAGATTTGAATGGGGTAAAATATGAGGGAAAGTTCCAGCAATGGGTGTGGTGGCTAAAGGTTTGGCCAAAAATCACACTTTTTTGCAGGGTTGCTGACTAACTGATGTTTTAGGCCAGGCTAGCTGCCCAGTCTCTCTGTGAAAAAAGAAAGAAAGGCCCTAAGAAAATTACAAAGTTTGGTGAGAACGACACTTGTCCTAGCTTCCTCGGCTTTCCTTAAGGTAAAGTGTTTAGGTTTGAAAGAGAACTTCTAATTTCATGTCAGAGACAGACAGAGTTCACTGAGATTAAGAGACAAGGGAAGAAATCCTTCATGGAAAGAGAGAATGTTTACGTACATTCCACTAGGCTGGTGAAGCACCATATTATTATGTGGTCATTATAAAAACAATATATTGTATTTCCATATAAATTACCTACAGATTTCTCACCAATTTTTCACCAGAGATACTCAATGATTTCCTATGTATGCAGCAATACAATCAGAGGAAAGATAAAATATCTTAAAAATGGAGACCTACAGGGAGTAGGAAGGACTATCAGTGGTCATCAAGCTGTGGTTCCTGGACCAGCAGGATCACCTGGGAGTTAGGCAGAATGGAAATCCTTGGGCCCCACCAACCTGGGTTTTTGCAAGCCCTCCCTGGCAGTCTCATGCACACTCCATCACGGTACCAAAGAGGCCGTGGACAACCAGCCCCACCCAGATGAGGTTGGAACTGGCGACCAAGGTAAACAAGGGCAGAGCTCCTCTCCCCAGTCCCCGATTCTCCCTTTTGATCCAAAAATAACAGCTCTGAAGAAGCAATTATGTTTTAGCCTGAAAAATCTCTCCCTTTAAACTTCAACTGCTAAGTCTTCATGTCTGCAACATGTTAAGATTCTCAAGCAATCCTCCTTGCTTTCCTGGTTCTCTGTCGTACGTCTGTCATCAGGCACTTGCTCCTCCCCACTGTGTTGGTCCAAAGCCTGTTCACCTTCAATCTGCTCTGATGTCCCGATAAAAGTAATTCAGAATCATGTGAAGAGGAAAACATGGTAAGAAGTGGGGGTTGAAGGGCAGGGCAAGTATGGAAAATAGACAAGGTTGGGGATAGTAGCAGCAGGGGCGATATCCAATATTACAACACATTAAAAAATGTTGTCAAACTGCCCTGGCTGGTGTAGCTCAGTGGATTGAGCGCTGGCTGGGAACCAAAGGGTCCCGGTTCGATTCCCAGTCAGGGCACATGCCTGGGTTGCAGGCCAGGTCCCCAGTGGGGGCCATGTGAGAGGCAACCACACATTGATGGTTCTCTCCCTCTCTCCCTCCCTTCCCCTCTCTCTAAAATAAATAAATAAAATCTTTAAAAAAAAATGTTGTCAAACTGTAAAATAAGTAAAATATTGATGATATGACTGGAAATTTGAACACTATATTTGATGATATTAAGGAATTATTTTAATTTTTAAGTTATAAACAGTTTTTTGTAAGATCTCTATTTTAGAGATGATTAGAAAAATATTCATGAGTGAAATAATATGATATCTGGAATTTGCTTTAAAATAACAGAGGAGAAAAGAACAGGGAAAAGATTTAGATAAAATATCATTTGATAATTACTGAAATTGAGTGATAAGTTCATGGAGTAACAATATATTATTCTATCTACATTTTCATATATTTGAGATTTTCCATAATATTTTATTTTTTAATTCATATCTTTGACAATAGGATTTTCAAACTCCTTAAATATCTTATTTTTTCTATCATAACTTCAAGCATACCAAGGGCTCACCAAATATTTACAAACCAAATAAGATAACACTTATTCTAACCACCTGCATAAACACAAACACACTGAGAAAACGGAACAGCCTCTCACAGGGCAGAGCATAAAGAAGGGAGTCTAAATGACTGTGTATCAGTAAACATTACGTCTCTTACTCACTAAAATAAAGAGCAACAGAAATGATGGAGCAAAGCTGGTAAGTATTTAAATAAATGAAGCAGCAAGGGAAAACAGAACAAGATAAACAACATGAGCTTTTCATCTCTATGCTCTTCATATTTAGGAATGATAACCAGAAAGGAGTTGATGAAAAGGTTTGTACAATAAGCCAGGATCCTTTACTTCTTAAATAAAAGGCCGTGAAAAAATCGATATGTATTAGCTATCAGTAAATTTGAAGATCTTGTGATAAATCAAAAGAAGGACTCATTTCTCCCTACCTACCATTACTGCCACTGTGCATGAAGAAGATGTGAACGTGCCCACGGTAAATCAGGAAGGAAGGTCTCAGCCCGAAACCCACGCCGTTCCCAATGCGCTTCTCACTGACTCCGTAGGGAGGCGTCACCAGCCCGTTTGCCCTGACCAGGCTCACCGCCGCCGCCAGGGCCTTACTCTGACAGTATTTGTCTCCTAGACCGAGCTGTGGGCCCCTGGAACGCGGAGGCTGTTTCCGACCTGTGCGCCCCCGTGCCTCTTAAGTCCCCCGTGGCGGACTTAAAGGCCTGCGCTGCGGTGCCACACTCCAGGGGCTCCTCCAACACCCACGCTTTTGTGACATAACTATTCTGGCCCCAGTATTCCCTGCTTTGGCTTCAGCGTGTGACCTTCCTCTCAACTGCATAAGCTAGAAACCTATCACCCCATCTTAACTTTTAAGGTAAATTTTCATACTCTCCAAGATGTAGGTGAACCCAATTTGCCGGGCTACTTTGGAATGGCGTTATTCCTATGGGTGTGCAATAATTCCCAATATGATGGGGGGAACCAGGGGTCATCATCAGGTTATAACTTCTAATTTTTCAACTTACTTTAACCCTAAGCCCCACCCATCTCTTCTTTGTAGCTCTTAAAAAATCTGTAGACTCATGTAGCTCCTACCAGCCTCCCCAAGCCTACCAACCTGGCCTAGCTGGCTAAGAGGTGAGCAGTTCTGGGATGTGGGACCCAGACCTGCACCCTATGGAAGGCAGGGCTGTGGAACAGCCAGCTAGTTAGGGCTCTGAAAAGGAGAGAAAGGACAGAAAATTGCCCATATATAAGCACCCTCGAAAGGGGTGTTTTATAAATTGTGGGTCATGACCCCCGAGATTAGAAGGAAGTGAAATGAATTTAGTAGATTGCAATCAACATTTAATAAAATAGAAAATATTAGAGTGTCTAACAAAAAGAAAAGGTGAAGTACTATTTTGTGAAACTTTTGACTCAGTTACACATATACATCTGCATACAATAAACACCGAAGGCCTGCCATGTGCCAGGTATTAGAGACAGAACAGTGAAAATGACAAGCGAAAACAGAAAACTACTGCTGCCTGGGAAGCGGACATCCCAGGGGTTTCAGAGTGTGCGTGTTTCTGTTGGCATGGATATCTACGCACTGCATCAGGACAGAGAATAAAGCACATCTGACACTGGGTCAGAGACACTTGAGAAAGGCTGCTCTAAAGTCATGCTATTGAAAATTGATCTGTGAACTGGTGTTGGTCCACCAACTTATTGGTCTACCATGGGATGAGTACAGAAATTGAGAATAAGTATTTAGAAAATTTTATAGCAATCTGACCTTCCTGTGAGATCCCATTATGTGACAATTTTCTATCCCAACCAATTTTTTAAAATTGAATTTTACAAAAAGAAATCAATCTATGATGGACTTAAAAAGCAAAACTAGTCCTTCACCAGAGATGGCTAGAGAAGCATGGCCCTGGAGGACACACTGCATGTGCGCCGCGGGGGTGAGTGCACAGCACTGTGATTGGCAGCTGCAGCCACGGCCCACGGCCCACAGACCACGGACAGAGAGAAAGCAGGGGCAACACAGGGAGGGAGAGAACCCCAGGACTGGAGAACACGGTTCAGATTTGTTCTCTCTCCATACATGTCAAATGATACAAAAATAATTAAATATCAAATAGAAAACTGTAAGCACTAACACTGATGATATATGGTTAAATTGAGAAATGAAACAAAAAACATTTTTGGTTGTATAAAATTAACAATGGCAGTCGTGTACTCGAACTACTTGTATGTCTAATGATGCAATGCATCAGAGCAGCAAATCAGTATAATTTCTGATCCACTTTATTTCAACTACAGACATGACGGCTCCATATTTTATACTAGATTTTCAGTTTGTCTTGCATACAGCATGGCCCAAAACATATAACGTTTAAAAATGGAAGAATCTTGCCAGCATACCAAATGGATTGAGAAGTGTGATAAAAACTGTGGACTAGGGAAGAGTTTGGGGGAGGAATAAGACTTTGCAATAAGTTTTAAAACTAAACTGTTCATCTAGTGGATAATGTTGGTTTCTCTTTTAACCAAGTGTTAGTTACACTCTTGGCTGTATCTAGAAGTGGAATGTCAACATATTTTTCTTTTACACCATACATGCTTCTGGCCATAATCAGCAGTGCAGATATGTTTTCAGCTGTTGGGGGGGGCGGGGAATCAAACCACAGCCCTGAAATATCTAGTTGAAAGAACAAACTATATTCTTAATATTGCTATTTACTATTAAAATATTAAAAGACATACAGACATTCTATATAATTAATGAGTACTGACCCAAGTAATAATGATTAATATAATGCTTTTCAAGTCATTTATATTTCAGTTTTAAATGACTGGGGATATGCTTAAGGGAGGAGTAGTGAGAGCCAGAAAAGCAAGGCCAAAAATTATTTCCCAACCCAGGCAGAGGCAAACAACAGCCCATAAGCCAAATCTGGCTCACTGCCTGTTGCTGTAAATAAAGTTTCATTAGAAAAGAGTCACACTCACTCGCAGTGTGTCATCAGTGGCTGCTTTCACGCTACCATGGCAGATTTGAGTAGTTACAACCCTCAAAGCCCAAAGTGTTTCCTCTCTGGCCCTTTGCGGAAAAAGTTCACCAACTGCTGCCCCAACCTTCCCAGAGCCTTCGGAAGCACACAGACCCCTCTCCTACTCGCTCCTCCGCCTACTGGGTAAACAAGATTTCTTGAGTATTTACCAGGCTCTATTCTAAGTGATGAGGATATAACAGTAAAGAAAAGAGAAAAGAAAGAAAATGGAAAAGTAAAAGAAAAGTTGTTGCTCTTATGTCAAGAGACCATAAATAAATATGTAAATTTAAATGTGCAGGAGATGAGATGGTGATCAATAATCTGGGAAAACAGAGCAAGGAAGGAGGGTAAAGATAACATTAGCTGACTCTGTACCAGGCTTAGTGATTTTCATGTACTAATTCACGGGGTCCTCACAATAGCCCTGTTGACATAATATTTACTCCTATTTTATAGGTGATAAAACCAAGGCATAGAAAGGGCACCCTAGTCATACAGCTGGAAAATGGATTTGAAGCCAGACAGTCGGACTCCAGAGCCCATGCCCTTAATTATACTTTGCGCTGGCTCTTTGCGCAGAAAGGAAAAGGCAGGGAGTTACCATTTTAATGAGGTAATCAGAGAGGGCCCCGCAGGTAAGTGACACTGAGCAAGCCCTGAAAGAGGTGAGAGAAAAGTCATATGAAAATATAGGAAGAGCTTCCAGGTAGAAACAACAGCCAGTACAAAGGCCCGGGGGCTGGGGGCGGGGGTGGCGGTGGGGAAAGTTCGTGTATTTATTCAGGAGAAGGGGAGAATTTACACAGAGTGTAAGGCACAGGTCTGAACTGTACAGTTTGGTAAGTTCTGATGAATGCACACACCTATGTAGCACATTACCAACATTCTTATCACCGTGTGTATATTTTGATGGAAAAGCTAACAGAATCTGATACATTGTTTGCGAAAAAGCAATGATTCGAGGGCTGTTGGCTACTCCATAGAGAAATGGAGTGGCCACTTAACTACGACAACTGACTGCTCACTCCCAGCCCGAAGCATAACAAGTACTTCCCATCCACCAAAGGAAGGAAGCAAGAACTACAAGCGTATCATTCATGGAGCGGCATCACCTGCCATCCTTTATGGTACAGCATAATGAAACACCTGGGTCGTGTAGGTAAGGCTGTGTGTCATGGCAGAACAGCTGAGCAAAGCCCATGGCCACAGACAGCACTAGCACTCCCACGGCACTATTCATTAAAAAAACAAAAAACACAAAAAAACTCTATTACCAGTACATTTGATGTATTAATTCATTGAATCTTGCCAGCATACCAAGGTACCATGTGGAACCATTGCTTATAGTGTCTACTGGATACTAAACGTGGCTAGGGAAAAGGTGTGTCTCTGGAAGGCAGGCTTGTTTAACTTGGGTCCATGGACTGTTGTCTCTATCCGACTGGGCTTTTAAAGAATGAAGGTCCCGACTTCCTAAGATGGCGGCATAGGTGAATGCGCCGTGCCACCTCGCACAACCGAACAAGGGAAAAAATCAGAAATTTAGACAACCAAAAACAGCCAGATCTGACAGTAAATCGTATTGAGAGGAAGTCCGACAACCAAGGAATTAAAGAAGATACATTCATCCAGTCTGGTGAGCGGGGAGGAGCAGGGCGTAGGGAGAGTGCTCAGCGACCCCTCGGCGAGCTGGTGAGCAGACGGCAGGACCTCGGTTGGAGGGGCGGTTCCCAAGGGGCTGCAGCACACCGAGACCGGGGCCCCAACTGAAGCGCGGCCAGCGCCCGGCTCATCCGGACCCAGCGGGGCTGAGGCTGGTGGACTGGGCAGGTCTGCATTCTCGTGCAGACGGACCAGGAGAGAAAGCAGGGCACAACCCATCGGTGCAGATTGAGAGCACCTGTTGGGGGGGAGTTGGCAGCAGGAGGAACTCCCGGCCTCACAGGAGAGTTCGCTGGGGAGACCCGCGGGGGATTGGAGCTGTGCAGCCCATACACCGACCCCGGAGCGACCCCCGGAGCTGGCACAGAGGGGCTCAAATCGCTTGCAGGAGGCGGTGTGGGCTCCGAGAGCGGAGAAGACGCCATTGTGCGCTCAGGACCCGCCCCCACAGGCTACGTAGCAGCACAACTACCGTGAGTTTCCCTGCACAGGGGATCCCCAAGACTCCGCCCTCCTTACAGTAACCGGCTCACGGAGGGGAAAAAATATCGCCCAAAGAAAGGAACAGATCAAAGCTCCAGAGCTAACCAACCAAGAGATAGACAACCTATCAGATGCACAGTTTAAAACCCTTGTAATAAGGATGCTTTCAGAATTCAACGAAAAATTATCAAAATTGCTGGAACAAATGAGGAGAGATCTGCAGGAAGCCAATAGAGATAAGAATGAAACTGGGACTCAAATCAACAGAGTGGACCAGCAGAAAGAAAAAAACATCCAACCAGAAAAGAATGAAGAAACAAGAATTCAAAAAATGGAGGAGGGGCTCAGAAACCTCCAGGACATCTGTAAACGGCCCAACATAAGGATCATACGGCTGCCAGAAGGAGAAGAAGAGATCCTAGGAATTGAAAACTTATTTGAACACATAATGATGGAGAATTTCCCAAAGCTGGCGAAGGAAATAGACTTTCGGGAAGTCCAGGAAGCTCAGAGAGTCCCCAAGAAGTTGGACCCAAAGAGGAACACACCAAGACACATCATAATGACATTACCCAAGATTAAAAATAAGGAGAGAATCTTAGAAGCAGCAAGAGAGAAGGGGACAGTTACCTACAAAGGAATCCCCATAAGACTGTCAGCTGATT